>JAOVVB010000035.1:8094370-8114939 GCA_028570985.1 Heterobranchus longifilis
TATAACAATACATTGGTACTGTAAATATAAGTTGCATTTTCAATCCATTGGTATCCATTTCATTGGCCCTGAAGGAAATAATCCCTGCATCAAGTTATGGCAGCCGCAGCAATAGCAACAAATCACTGTGCATGTTAACAAAGTAGGGGATAAAAGTTTGTTTGGTTTATGTGCCATTGTTGGAGCTCAGTAAAACATTCTTTACAAACTGTCGTTGATACCTAAACAGGTTTTTGGTGCACAAGCCCAAGAGGCGTTAAGTGATCTCTTCCTTATGTGTGAGAGAAGATCAAAACATGTGATGCAACAGATTGCACTAAGGTTCTGATCTGCACCAGAACATTATTCCTATGAAACTGGATTGCAAAGGCTGCATCACAGGATGGAGGATGTGCCCGGACCACATTGTTGCTGCTACAGCAACCCAAAATGAAGAAAGGTAGTTTTGTGCCAGATCAGAGCATCATCAATCTTCTATAGCATGAATTACAGAAGTCCATCATCAGTAAAATCAACAAGTTGACGGTGGAAAGGCTCTCTCTGGCACTAGACTTGTGGAGCTTTATTCAAACAGACCAGTGGCTATTAATCACACTGTCTACAGGGTACTATATCATTTACAGTTTTTACGATCAGTCAACGATAAACTTCTAAAACTTCTAGACATAAGTGAGCAGGTTATACTAAATGTGAAAGTGCAGATGCTATAAGAAGGTGGGCAACATAAATAGTACTCTTAAAAAGAAATTTAGTCTACATTTACATTACATTTTAATAAGTGCCACTCCATATGTAATGCATACCAGATGTTAAATGAGTTGTGAACAAACATCATTAGCTCATAACCATCTATAGTTGCCCATAAGCATAGAGAGAAAAAATATGAATAAGTTTAGCCCTGAAAAGAAGCATATGTATACTGTAGGAGTCCTTACTGGAACCAGAAGATATGAGCCCATATCTTATCCACACTGCATTAAAGCCCAGTGAAATTTTGCATTGATTTAAAAATTCTACTTTTGACCTATGTTACGTTTTGTATTGTTTTGGGAGGGGTTTTTTTTCTCTTGTTCTCTCGCTTCATCATCTCACAGGCCCCGTGGTTGGATCGCGGTGCTGTCAATCGTTAATCCTGCATAACACCTGAATGACCAATCAGACGTTAAAGGGGCGCGTATAAAGACCCGGATGTGACGTGAGATCGGGGGGAGTGATTGCTTTTCATTTGTTTGCTCACCCACGTTTGCTTATTTTTTTCCTCCTTTTTTTTGTCGGATCTGAATTACTGTGTGTTTGAGTTTTCTCTTGTAAAACTTTGCTCTTGGTTGATCATTTGGACGTACTTGTGACTCGTGACTCGATTCTCGCTTTATCTGTTTAAGTCCTACTTCAACACATAGTGATGGGACTAGCTCCGCATGTCACGTGACCTACATCTTTCTTCACGCATGGTCAAGTTGTTTAGACACACTAGTTATCGAGCGGATGCCGACCTTTGTATTTATGTTTGTGAGTCAGAGTAGTTATTGGCGTTTTACGCTGAAGATGTTTTTTTTTTTTTTCTATTTTATTATTTAGTTAGCATCATTCTTATCGAGAGATATGTAAAAGGGAATAACAGAATCTCACTAAACCTAACTTTCTGAATCCGATTGCCTTTGCCTGTTCTTTTTTTTTTTGTCACACACACACCTATATTCCCAAAGCAGAGAAAAGTAAATTAGTTTTTTTTTTTATGATGTTAACTCCTAAAACCCTAGATGCCAAAATTAGAGAGACGTAACAACCTATAAGGCATTAAATGGTCTAACGCCGTGGTTCCTGAGTGAACTAGTAAGATCCACCATGCCTACTCGGTCAAAGTGTGAAGGCTGCTTGTTGGTACCTAGTATTATATTATCTCCAGTGGAGGAAGAGCTTTTACTTACAAAGCCCCAAAGTTATGGAATAGCCTTTCAATTAATGTTGGGGAAAGAGACACAGACACTGTGTTTAAGCCTAGTCTGAAAAAAAATATATATATATATATTTTTTTTTATTTGAAGAAAGAACTGTTTTAATTCTGTCTTTCAGGACTGTTTGTTGACATGAATTTTTTTGTCATGCAGAGCTGCTAACCTTCATTACAGCTTATTCATTTGAAACAAATACATCAGTTCTCCCAACAAAGAAATTCAACAGATTAAAGAGGAATTTGGGGCATTTTCTAAAGCCCTCAGATGGCAACAACACAGTGAATACTTTTTAATTACATTCTTTTACATGAAGTAATTATTCTGTAAAGAGCCAAATTTTCTTTCCATCCATCTTCAGTGAGTACTTTTAGTGTTACAAGGTTATAGTGAATTTGGAGCCTATTGCAGAAACACCTAGAGGCAATTTAACTTAGCCCGTCCACCTAGCAGCAATTTGTGGAAAAGAGGAGAAACTAGAGAACCCTCAGGAAACCTACAGGGAGAACTTCCAAAACATAGTAACCTCAGCTCAGGATCACAGGAGGAAATACCACACAGTGCACCACCTAGCCATCTTTATAATTAAAATTAATTAGTATTCAAATGGCATATGAGCTGTATTAATGCTGTTCACAGTGGGTACATGGTCTAAAATAAGAGGCTTTATTTAATAAGACCTTCATTTAAATAACTCTTTAGCCCCAAGCTTTTTGACAGTGCTGTGGTTTTTTCATTTGTGCTTTATGAGCCTTCTCTTGTTACAGGGTTCAAAAAATGGTCTTTCCTTGTACTCTTTTCTTCCGTACTACACTTGATGATGATGATGATGATGATTAGTAGAAGTAGTAGTAGTAGTAGTATTGGAGGATTTAATTTTTTATTATTATTATTGTTCAATTTATCACTACAGATTTGTATTCCGTATGCTAACAAAGTAACATTTGTATGTAATTGTAATCTCAATGTGTATGTTTAAATAAAACCAATAAAAATGGAAGACTCAGATTTGCTGGGGATTAAAAAAGGAATCCCCTACATACTGTACACTATATTGAAAACAACATGAACAGTTTGACAACAGAATGAGATAACCGAGATATTTTTGCAGTTTTGAGAAAAAAAAAATCAAATAAAGCAATAAGTAAATTGCAATTTGATAGAGAATAGTTTGTCATATTTTTTTGGCCTCACAACAGTGATAAACATTAGCATAGAATATTAGCAAAATAGCTACACATTATGTCAAAATTGTTTTGAATTGTTGGAGTTTGCAAAATGCTATAACTTCACCTATCACAGTTTTGTCACAATGGAAATATTAGCCCCCAGTTGCATTTGTGTCCATGTACATACTGTATTCAATTTATCAATAATAGTGTTGTTTGAGTTTTAATTAGAAAAAAAACTAAATAATACTTTGATCGTGTTATTGTAGTGAGTCAGTACAGCCAGCTGAAACAAAAAGAAAAGTGCTGAGTTTTGTTGCGCACAAACTTTTCTAAATTACAAAGATTGATGAAGATAATGAGGAACATTATAAACAGTAAAAAAATCAGTTATTGGCATCATTAGTTTCGTCTTCTACTAGTTTCAACATTTCACTTTAATACTTGATGACAGCTCCATATCATAGCTTAGGTATTTACCATAAAACAATCCACGATCATGGATCAACTAACCACAAATATCCCTTGTACACAAAGCACACATGGTTCCCTTAACTGTTGTAATATTATTTCTTTGCTAAATTTTCATTTGTTATTTTAATACTCTGTAATTGCATTATGGCTTCCAAATGCAGCTAAACCAGTGTTAGTGATAGCAGATGCAAGAGGCAAAAAAGACTTGGAAATTAAACAGATGATTACACAACAAACATAAACTTTACCATGGTGGTTACACTACTTTACTGTATCTTACATAGCTTTGTAATAATATAATATGCTGTTTGCACAAAATCCAAACATGAAGTCCTATTGATGCCATCATGACGTTAAGTTGTGTATACCTTAAGTCTATTAATGCTGGGGTAACTGCAGGGGCCATAACATAATGTACATTGGCCTCGCAGATCGCAACATTATTGAAGCAGCATGCAATCAGAAAATGGAACTAAAGGCAGCCAATGTCTAAAGAAGAGCTTTGGAATGTCCTTCAAGAAGTCTTGTGAACAATTCCTGAAGACCACTTGTAAAAATTACAAGAAAGCTTGAGAGAAGATAGTTCAGGCTATGTTGAATAATAAAGTTAATCATACCAAATATTGATTTTGAAGCTTGTTAGAACTGTAGACTTGCCACTGATTGCATTGCCACTGTGTTTTGAGCTATTCCTCATGACTACATTATAAATACAAGAAAGACTTTTGCACAATGCTATGCATATGCATTTTCACTAGAGTTGCAGTGGGCAGATTCAGAACCAAGGTCAGACAAAAGGGGTAGATTGTGTGTGTGTGTGTGTGTGTGTGTGTGTGTGTGTGTGTGTGTGTGTGTGTGTGTGTGTGTGTGTGTGTGTGTGTGTGAGCATAAGAATATATGCCTGTTTTGACCTTGTGAGGACATTTGGCTGGTTGGTCCCTGCAAGGAAAGTAAATTATTTTCCTTGAAAAAAACTAAGCAGTTAACTAAAAAAAATGTGTTTGTGTCAGTCACAATAAGTACAATAAGAGTACTAATAAGGCTAAAAGACAATAAGTGGAGTATATTAGGTCTGAACTAACCACATAAGAAATTTGTTTTTTTACAACTCCTAACAAGCACACTGCTAGTACTACAGCACTCTATATGGACTAATAGGTGGACCATTTTTAATCACATTGACATAAAATGCATTCAGTAACAACATCTTTCGAAATTCATTCCGTTTTTCTCACTCACTTACCACGAGCATCTCTGATGATATTAGGGCTACTATTATTTGTCTTCTGTCAAATTCTAAATTCTGGTCTTTCCATGATGAGAGGCTAGACTAAGGGTGCTGCCAAATACTCAATGATGGCACCTACGATGGAAATATTGCAGCAAACCTACAGGTAAAACTTGGAATTCTGCAAGTGCACATGAATGAATTGCTATTTACAGAAGTCTGTAGAACTTGTATGCCAACATTTGTAATAGGAGAGTTTTGTTTTTTATAATTCCTGGTGAGTTCTTTAAGGCCTGTCAAAAGATAATTTCCTTCCACCTTATTCCCCTTAGAGAAATGAATTTCCTCATTAAGATGGAAGGTATACAACTACAACGATGGATATGGTTAAACGATGTTTATGCCAAGAGAGAATACAGTGTGATGTTGTAGATGTGAGGTCAATTGACATGTGTCCCAATTTAGAGGACCACGTTGACTAGCAATAATACGATGTGCTATATATATCAACAAGTGTCCTACAGTATGTTTTATTTCTGTTTGTTTATTTTGATATTTCGGTATTGTTAATGCTGTTTTATTTTGTGCTTCATTCTGTGCTTCCATGTTGTGCAGGCATTTTGGAATTGCATTAGAAGTGCATATTTGAAAATAATGCAGAAATAAAGAATGTAGAGAAATGTTGCAGCATTTTTGATTCATTATTTAAATAAAAATATAGTTTTTTATATCTTGTAATGCTGCATGTTCTTAGCGTTGTTAGGTCATTTTGTTCTAAGTGACACAGTGATCTTGTTGAGAAATATCATTACCCTGGGTTATGGAAGAATGTGTGATTTTGAGACATGTAATTATTAGACAAAAAATTAAGAAATGGTATTACCAACTGGTAAAAAAAAAAAAAAAGAAGTAAAATTTGCTTCAAAAAATTGTAAAAGTTAAAATGTAAAATATCTCCTCAGTGAGAGGCTGCCCTGGATGATAATGGCAGAAATGCCCCTGTGAATTTGGCTGAGCAGGACATCTGTGTTTCCCAGTGAGTTAAGGATGACAGCAGGGCACACAAGGGTTTTTCATGGTAACTGAGCAGCAGCTGACTTTCGTTTATCAGATGATTTAATACCTCCGTTAAATAGTGAATAATTCATAATTCTACTGACCTCATAAACATTAAACTGGCTCTGGCCCCGTGACAGCTCCCGGTAGCTAGTGGTAAATTCTCCAATGAAGTCATGGCTGGAAGGCAAGAAACAAAAGAGTATAATAGCTTCATATGTCAAACGGTACTTTAGTTTCATTTGTTCTTCAATTTTAGACATTTAAACTAAATAGTATTCAAGATGGGGAACCTACCTGCCATCTCTGTCCCAATCATATATTTCCACCTTAATGGACCTGGAAGATACACAGCACAGATTTCAAGAAAGAGAATCAGATAGCAGGAACATCATGTATTTGTGTCATTATCTGCTTTTCAGTCACTTCTATAACTGGGCATGTATTAGGCCGCATACAAATCCACACAGCCTTTCTAAATAATAATAGGCAGTGTCAGAGATATTAATCCAACAAGCTATTTAGTATGGCAGTGTGCAGATCTGATCTTGCCCTAAAACCAGCCAATCATATCCCATGAGGGAGAATGCAATTCAGAATTGCACAGCAATGAGCTGGAATCAGTGCCTGGCATGAAACATGGTTTAATCACATTCCATCATTTATTATTATTACACTTTGAATAATTAATCTCATTCTTTTCACAAAACACTATTTTTGCCAATTACTGTACACAGAGACACTCTAGTTTTGTAACCTTGCTACTACAGATGAGTAATAATCAAACGTGCAGTTTAGTGTCAAACAAACCAATCACATCATGATTTGTAGAAATCATGTTTACTTGCAAATTCTCACGAATTGCAGAACAACACAAAAACAAGTAGAGAGAGAAATGTTGCTACATCCTGTCTGTCAAGGCATGTTGAATTCTTTTTGAAGAAGCTGCTCAAAATAACCTTAGGGAGTGTGAGGAGAGTCAGCAATATTTGAAAATTAACAGAGCATTTCTAAAGTGAGATGTTAGCAGCCTGAACCGGGAAAATCGTGAGGCGGGTTGTTTATACTTTCTGGAGTGACTTGACACCTGTGATTAACAGGAACATTGTACAGTAGGTTGTATGCATATACACATACATGCACACACATACACACATTCAGTAACTTAATGGCTTAAGGAAGGATGCATCAATAGGAAAGACTAGAGGTATCAAATTTCAAACATAATAATTCAACATAACATAATGGCTTAAGGAAGGACACAATGCCCCAGGCATTCAGTAGGCAGTAGGCAGTATTCATCACCAGGACATTTAACATAACTTAATATTATAGGCATTAATAGGACATTTAACACATCTTAATAGCATAAGGAAGGACACAGTGCTGCATTTGGAAACCATGTAGGCATCACAATACTACACTGCATCCTGCAGACATGAGCAATAAGACAGATTTACAGGGTGTTAATGCATTGGCATCAGTGCACAGAATAATATGACAGCCAATCAATTCATGTACATCAAAGCTCTTCGGAGTAACTTAAGCATGAAACCTGACAATTAAACATTTCGAATTAGTGGGTCAGGGTGAATCCGAAGTCTATTCCAGGATCCCTGGGTGTGAGAAATGGATTCCTGCTTATTGGGACACACACACGTTAATTCCATAAACAATTCAGTATTACCAATCCACAAAATCATATATATTTTAAGGAAGAGGGACTAACATAAAGGAAACTTTAATGGACATGGGAAAGACCACAACATATAGACAATACATGTCAGGATCAAACTAAGGACCTACCCACCTAATAAAAACGAAATCAAGAAAGTAATAAAAAAAACTTTCATACTGTAGGAAATTCTTGAAATTGGGTAAAAATTAATAGTTCATTGTATGCCCTAGGATAAATTTAACTCAGATTGCACTTACTCACTCACTTCTCTTCTATACCACTTTATCCTGTATTCAGGGTCGCAAGGACCCGGAGCCTATCCCAGAAGATTTAGGGCATGAGGCACCCAGGACAGGGTGCCAATCCATCACAGGGCACACACATACACACACTCACACACTCATTCACACACTACGGTCAATTTGGGAATGCCAATTAGCCTAACCTGCATATCTTTGGACTGTGGGAGGAAACCGGAGTGTCCAGAGGAAACCCACCAAGCATGAGGAGAACATGCAAACTCCATGCACACAGAGATGGGAATCGACCCTGGCTGGGAATCGAACCCAAACCCTGGAGGTGCAAGGTGACAGTGCTAACCACTACACCACTGTGCAGCCTGTGTGATACACATTTATGAATAATTATGCCATTTGCTGAACAAGAGTAATGGCAACTGTATTCTGTATTCTCTTTGAGGCATGAGATTCTTCCTTTCTTAGTCATCAAGTGTTTAAGATTTTCTGTGAGGTAATTGAAGAATTCTTCCCTTGCGACAGTCACAGGTGGAAATGCGCCTGGATAAGATTCCAGGGCACACTACACACATACACACACACACTTCCTGGAGCTGTACTGCACCATACCTAATTCTATTTCTATAGATCTCTTGGAAAGAGCTAACTGAAACTTGCCTTGTTTTCTGAGCATATATATCTATCAGTCAAACTGTGTAAACCATGACATGTGGATGGTCGTGTTCCTTATATTTGCAGTGTACTTTATCAGAACCTGAAAGTCTTCCAGGACAAACTCTGAGGAAAGGAAAACATTTGGAAGGGAGTGTAAGCCAACAGACATTCAGCACGGATCTGTTTGTTAATGTGCTCTTTTAGGTGACATTTTAGGCGTTTCTTTGAAATTTCTTATTCAGTTTTATAGAACAATTAAATCATATGTAGAATTTATTTATTTATTTATTGTTAATTTATGTTAAAGGTTACTAAATGTAATGATCAGCCAGGCACTTTTAGAGTGTAAAAGAGATTAGCACTGGTGAAAGAAGGCTAAAAGGACTAATGTAACGAAAATCTTTTCTAACTTAAACTACGTCAAGTTTAAAGTGTGGCATGTTACAATATGAGTTATTGAGCTCTATAACCATAAACAATACATTCATGTACAGCTGATTGCTGTAATCTTATGGGGCCACTGAAACCACTTTTGCACAACTTAATACTAATCCCAGTGTCCTTAGGTTTAATGGTTGAATTGTACCAAATGATGGTAATTTATAAAACTGTTATTTTAGAAAATCCTGGGCAGTGGTGTAATGGTTAGCATTGCAGGTGTGTGGAGTTTGCATGTTCTCTCCGTGCTTGGTGGGTTTCCTCTGGATACTCAGGTTACCTCCCACAGTGACAAAGACATGCATTTTAGACTAATTGGCATTTCCAAATTTCCCACTGAGTGAGTGTGTGCCTGATGATGAACTAGTACCAGGGGACTCGTCCAGGCTGTATCCCGCCTTGTGCCCTGAGTCCCCTGGGATAGGCTCCAGGCCTTGCACTACTCTGTACAGGCTATAAGTGCTATACGTGCCTGTGACAATGAGAGAATGAGTGAGTAAGTGAGATTGAAAGTATTCATCTATAATTGAACTTCACCTTGAAGTCTGAAGCAAGTTATGTGTAGATTTATAAATCATTTTACAGAAATAAGTAGGTCTGAAAGTTTAAAAAGCCTTAAATTACTTGTTAACTTAAATTCCTTTAGCCTTTCAACGCCAGTGAAAGCAACAAACCTATCAGCACACAATATAATTAAAGTCTTTTCTCACCTTCTCCTATAAAGACAGCTGATCATTTTATTTATTTAACTTTTTTTTATTATTCATTTATTTAAAGTGTGTGTGTGTGTGTGTGTGTGTGTGTGTGTGTGTGTGTGTGTGTTTAGTGATATGTGCTGATGACCAATTCTGTTTGCTTGAAGCAAATATCATGACAATGTGTACTTAAAGAAGGACTGTTACTCACCTGAGAGAATCAAACGCACATTTGTGTACACACCAGCAGACACACTGCACATTGCTAGTTTTTTTTTCTCTGCACTTACTTCACTCATTACTTCCTTGGGGCAAAAAAAAAAACTTCATTTCCATTGTAAATTTGTTCAGTATACATTAGTTTGTTGACATAAGTTGTTCAGGACGGACATCACTTGACAGCTTGTAACAAACAGAACTACTGTTAGTGGAAATGACGTAACCCTGATAAAGCAATGTAGCTGTTTTGTTTTTTAATCGGTTTGGTTTATTTACCATGTAAAGTTTGACTTAAAATGTTAAGATAAACATGTCAAGCCTAATTTGTTTTCTTTGCAATCTATTTTGTCCTGAAAAGAAAGCACTACTCTTATTCAATAGTCTTGTTGAAACAGAACATTTCAAAGCAGCATGCAGAACCTTTTAACATTAGCTTGTTTTTTCTACAGAACCTTATGTATGAAAAGGTCATTAAATTTAGACACATTCATTAAGCCATGATGAAAAGATTTTTAATTTTGCCTGTGGCTCTGTCTTTGTTCAACAATCCTGTTTTTTTGTTATAATTTAATTGGGGGAGCCGTGTGTTTATAATGCAAGGCACATCTAAAGACATGTACTTCTAAAAACCTACAAAAAAAATCTTTGGTTTTGTGTGAAGTTGCTTTCCAGTAACTGTGGCTTCATGAAGAGACTTGCAGTTGGGCTAAATTACTCACTCTGGACCTCAGTACTGAAACAAGATACTGGGATAAGAAACAGTTTGCAAGGAATAATGTGTCATATTATTAAGACTAATGATAACAACATTGGCTTGAGGCATTTGGGGTAAGTGTCGGGGCAGGGGGCGGAGTTTGTAGGAGTGCGGAAATGTCACTTTCTGTTTTCAGGTGCTGACATGTGGATATGTATTTTGAAGAAAGTGTTGATTGTCTGCCTTTCCCAAAAGAAGATCTGTAGTTTTTCCAGTTTGGTCATGTTGTTTATGGCACACTGACACAACAGGTAGCATTGATGCCTCAAAGCTCCAGGGTCCTTGGGTTGTTGATGTGCTCAGGTTACTTTCTGCAAGGAGTTTCTGTGTACGGTATATCCATGTGGGTTCCCTGTGATTTCTCTGGTTTCCTCTTACTGTACCTTTTTAAAACATGCTTGTAGCTGGATAGTCTTTGTTAAATTGCTCAAACTATAAACTGAGCTAAGTGTGAATGTGTATATCTTGTAACTGGAATCGCATTTGGTGTAAAAACTCATTTGATCCAAGTTTGGCTATATGTGTTCAGTCAGTCATGTGATTATTTGGAAGGAATCTTATCCAACTCTTGTTCAGGACATAAATTCTGGTATTAATATATTACTGAATACATTCCATTGGTTCCTGCTCAAACTAATGTTTCTGGAATTATTCAGATTTAATTTCTATGGATTGCTGTTAACAGCCTGAACTTACAATAAGTTAAAACATTTTTTAAAAACTTAAGCAGTGCATTATGCAGTTCATCGTTCACTCCTTATTTCACACCTGATGTCAAAAGACCCACAAAAGTTCGAGTTTTTGGTTTAGTTCTTTACGTGTGTTTTATTTGTTAAATTTGTTTAATGTGTCTTATTCCTAATTTAACAATTTAGTAGCAGTACAGCTTCTGGTTCCAGCTGTCTGAGGGCTCATTTATCATTAACTTATCCTCCCTTACTTAAAGAGTTTACTTAAAGTTTTGCGTTATACAAGAGTTTTATTTATATCTTTTTGTACTTGCACGCATTGTTTATGGTGTGCAAGTGGTTCACTGTCTACCAAGAGGCAATAACTTGATTGTTATCAAAACAGTTTTCAGGATTCACATTTTTTTATTTGCTTTGTGGATTGGATACACTATTGCCAAAAGTATTCGCTTGCCTGCCTTCACATGCATATGCACCTGAGTAACATCCAATACTTAATCCATAGGGTTTAATATGATGTTGGCCCCGCCCCCTTTGCAGCTATAACAGCTTCAATTCTGTGAAGGCTTTCCACAAGGTTTAGGAGTGTGTTTATGGGAATTTTTGACCATTCTTCCAGAAGCACATTTGAGATGTCGGACACTGATGTTGGACGAGAAGGCCTGGCTCTCTCACTGATGTTGGACGAGAAGGTCTCCACTCTAATTCATCCCAAAGGTGTTCTATCGGATTGAGGTTAGGACTCTGTGCAGGCCAGTCAAGTTCCCCCACATCAAACCCGCTTACCCATGTCTTTATGGACCTTGCTTTGTGCACTGGTGTGTCATGTTGGAACAGGAAGGGGACATCCCCAAACTGTGCTCACCTGGCTGAAAGTGCAACTTACTCTCTTAAATCTTGTAGAAGCAGTAAGAATGTACTTAGTATTGCTTAATTTTTGTTTAAAGAATAAAAATTGCACAGTGAAAAAAGTTATATGTTGTTGTTTGTCTGGGGTTGTATTTGCCTAATACTAAAACCCACTACAATCAGATGATTGTATTATGTTTTTATACAATAACAGAAATAAAAGAGCGGCACTAAGTTTTACACATGATTGAATGCACTGTCATATACTTTAAGAATACTTGAAATTGTTCCACTTTAGCACATAAAAGTACACTTAATACCCATAAAATATTGCTTTTGTTTAATTTAAATACAAGTAAAATACAAAATAGCACACTTCAAGTATACATTAAACATTAAACATGTGCTTAGCATGATTCTTTTTAATTACCTGGCATCGCTAGATGTTGTGGGGTGTTTTTAGGGTTCTGCTGCTCATCATTCCATTTTACACTCCATGACCACACCATACTGCTGCTGCCTGCACATTGTACATTGCACATACTTTTACATTCTTGCATTTTTATATACTTTTACGTATTTCTACCTTATACTTTATTTTATTGAATTTTATTGTATTGTAACAAAAAAGGGTAGATTTTATATTTTATATTTTTTATTATTTTCTATTAGCATTTTGCCTCCTTACTTCCTTTATCCTTTTCAAGGTCACAGTCATGTAAGCATTTCTGCATATCATACTCTGTATGGTTGTGTATGTGACAAATAAACATTTTAATTTAAATTTGGATTGTTTCAGGTAAAATTGGCCACACATTAATTTGTCAAAACAGGAGTTTGCTGTCTGAAAGGTAATGCATGGATGACGATGAGGTCCATGTCAGCGATTGCTTAGTCCATTACACTGGCTCTAAAAACTAGTGATTTGGAACTAAGACTCAAGAGCAGGTCACCAGGTCTTTTCTATTATGGTTTACCATTTTACATTTTTCGCTTTTTGAAAAAATGTGGATTTTTATACAAAGGCATCATTGTTGCCCAATGAAACTGTAAAATCAGGTTATGGTTCTGTGCATTAGCATCTTAAAAATCTTCACATTTCCAGCAGCTGGAATGCACTCATCTCTAAGTTAACACTCTCTCTATATAGTATGTCGACTTATTTTAGATATTCTATATTATCTGTCCTATATTATCTGACTCTAACAGTGGTCCAGCTTACCTCATTGCCAGCCGCTGGCTGTCAGACGTTAAAATGTACATCTACCTCAGTTCCAATGGTGTATTCACCTAGATAGAAGCTTGATTAAAATACAAACTCATAAGTAGGATAATTCATTGTGTTTGCAATTCACAATTAAAAAAAGGAAGGACAATTAAAGAAGGAAAGAGGTTGTTGCTGTGGTTTTTAGGCATTTTTTTATGGACACACCCCATAGGAAAGCTTGCTTCCAAGACAGGCTTAACTAAGTGCTCCCTGTTGAGTGTTGACAGAAGCTGAAAATGGAGCTTACTCTTATCAGACCTCCATCACATCACTGCAGGGCATTGTCTCTGGAAATCCACAATGGGGGACAGAGTGTCTGCCTCGAAAGGACTGCACTTGAACCATGACCAGGTCCTGTTAGAGGTTAATGTAGGCTAAAAAGTACATGGGACCACACACAGCTTAATATGAGGCAAGGATTTCCATACATAAATGTTCTGCAAGAGATAGATAATATGGTCTCACAAAGCCACAAACCAATATTACTGGAGAAAAGGAGGCAGAGTGATTTTAAGGGTATAGGTAGAGGTAGCAGATGTAGTTTTTTCACAACTACGTTGATGTGAAATCCAACAAAAATGCTGTTCTTTACTGTACTTTATTTTTCACAAAACCTATTATAATACCCAGGTAAAATCCTAGTCAGATTTATCTTTTTTCAGTTTTTTATTTGACTCAAGATAAGCAGATTCAGATTTGAAAGCTAGTTGTTTAACTACTTCTTTTGTAACCCTGACAGTGGTATTAAAACAAATCAAAGAATTTTTCACAAAACTTTATGTTGAATGACTCACTGAATACAATAAGCCCAAACTGGCTTTGATCTAAACAGAGCACTATAAATTCATGAGGGCTTTAATGTCTGAAACATCAAACAGGTCAGAGGCCTGGTTATTTTGTAAGGCAGGTGATGTCACGGCAGTAGCAGGAAAGAACTAAGCAAGGTGGTTTTCCTCCCACACTGCAACAGGCGACATTGCAGGTTAATAACTAAGCCTTTATCTGGAGGCCAATCTGTGTAAAGGGATGTTAAGGCAGGTTACTGCAGCCTACAAAATTTTTTATGCTGACGCACCGCACAACAAGGAATTAGCTTTGGAATGTATGCTGTATATTATGGGCTTTTCTGTAAAGCCTTTTTCCAAAGAAATTTTACATCAGCTATTTCAGTGCTTTAGTTATTTCATCATCCAGGTGAGAGCAGTAACCGTAACACCAATGTGTAGCTTAAGGCACAAACAGTGTGTAATATAAAAATCTGCATACAGTCACTATTTCTCTCTGTTCTCTTCCTTTTCCGCATTGCATGGGCCAACTATTCATGCAGAGACCTGTCAAGATGCTGCTGACTGAATTCATCACCTCACCTTCCTCACTGATTATAGCTTTAACACTGTTTGGGTTTGCTTATCACCCTTTTAAACAGATCAATAAGTTAAGTTTCAGCAACAGTTAATATTTTAGTATTGATGTGTAGTGTAGAGATATGAGTGGTTGTGCAATTTCAGATTACCTGGTCCTGATCAATAATCAATGGGAATATTAGCAAATTTGCAATTCTTACGAAAAATTCTGAGATTTAAAGTTAGTGGTGCATAATAAGATTTCATACCTTTTTTTAAGTTTTGCTGATTTAATATTTTATATTTGATATTATTTAATTATTTAATAATTGGCGAAAATTTTGGTTTTAAACTTAGCAGTACTTTTGGTCAATGGCTGATTCTAATGTGCTTCACAAATTTAATTTACTTACTAACTTAGTAATATACTTAAACCGATTATAAAACCATACATAATACATACATTCATTAATTATTCATTTAATAGCCTTTATTTCATGCATTTTACTTTGCTTAAAACATCTCTTTGTTGCAGATTCTTCTTTATCTTAGAGAACACACACACATTTAAATGATGCAAAAAGATATATATACACACAAAAGATATATACAATATATAATAAATTTGTTTAGGGTTTAGATTAATTCAGAAAAAGACTAAGAAAACACAAAGCTTTCTTATCTTCTTCAAGCCAATAATGGCTGTGTTTTTGTGTCTGGTCAAGCATTTGAACTCTTTCCCATTTGCCACTTCTTTTCTTCGTCCAATATCATGGTACTAACAAATGACCTTTTCACTGTTACAAGAAGCTTTAACCTGTATGTTGACTTCCTCTGTCATAGGAGGTCAGCTAAATAACCCCACTTGAGATAAATAAATTTGTTTTGTCTTGGAAAGTGAGAGGCTGGACAACATTAATTAGTTTACTCTCCCACTCACACTTTACCATCCACTGATACACTCTTAAAACAGTTAGCATGTCTGTGCTTGCTCTGGACTAATTTCCTTTTTCCTCTCTTTTCTCCCACTCTTTCTTTTTAATGCCAAACATGCAGCGTGAATACTATTGGGGGGAGAAAAGCAGTCAGACTTGAAATGTCAGCTTAGACAAGAAATCAGGGGCAAACAGTGCCTGCCACAGAGTCAGGCATTGCTGGCCTTGTTTGCAGTTGTCCCTGACATCATGCGCTGCCTCCAAAACACCTGTGTTTGCTCATTGGCTTTCCATGATCTGCGAGAAAAAAGGCCCCAGCCTGTCACATGGCAGGCAGATAGTAGAGACTCCATGGGAATACAAAAGGTTTAGACTTTTAGCCCTGTTAATGATTAATGCACACTTTTTACTCAGCCTTGTCGTATAGAGACAGAAACATATGTTGCAGGTTATTAGATATTTTATATATTAAATACAGTTTATAATATGGTAATAAAGTGGCAATCAGTGACCACTTGCCCATGATGGCATATTACCACTTCAACAAATGTTCAACAAATGCTAATCTTTTATACGACTTTATACAATTAAATTTCTTAAATAAAAATACAAAGTGACCAATGATTTTTTTTTTTATGTGGTACTTGATCAATTTAATATTAAATTCCACTAATTTGTTTGCCTTTCTAGTTGTTTCACAATCATGGCGCAGCATGCTGAGCACTCATTTTTAGCCCATAGAGTTATTGAATGGAGTGGTCAAACATGACAGCTAGAACAAGTGCAAAGGGAGGCCCACTGGGGCAGGAATCACATTGCCCCATGTTCACGCTTATGAACGTGTGGGACATAAGTTTATAACACAAACACCATTGACATCTATTTAAATAAATTAACCAAAGGAACAATGGTTGTTTTAATCTATAGCTTTTAGTCCTTTTCCTTTTACAGATTTGTAAGGTTAACATGAAAACCATGAACTGCAACCAATTTTCACTAACTACTAAATTTCAATTCTGAATTCTGACAAGAGACTGATAAACACAGATGATCAGTTTAATAAAGTATTAATTGAATAAGGAAGTTACAGTTTTCAACTATTAACCAGCCATTAGGTTACTCTATAAATCCGCAAAATAGTTAATTGTAGCATAAGTTTGTATCTCTATGCAGCACCGTTAAGAAGCTTCTGATTTCAAAGTACAAAACTGCTTGCAGATTGCGATTGTGAAAATACTAAATCACTGTGCTTCATTTTTGGTGATATTTAACTTTTATTAAGCAGTAACAATTGCTAGCAAGCTAACCATGGCATGGCCTAACTAGCTAAAATATTAGCTGAATGTTTACACTGAGCATATACTGAGCATCAACTGTTAAAATGACCTATTTGCAAAAAAAATGAAGGGTGGCTCTAAGTCCATATTCCTTTTTTCTTGTTTGCTCCTTTTTATTTACTCAACTTCACAGCTGTTCTCTTCCCTTCATTTCACTCATTTTAAGCATGGAAGGCAAGTGTGACTGGCTGAATGCTGACTTACAAAGCGTCTACTTTTCCCTGGAAACACAGGTTGATTTATCTGATTCAATTTGCATAAAATCTATATTTTTAAGATTAGCAATTTTGGAAAATTTCACACATGAACACACACACACTCTCAAACTGCAGACAATTTGGGAACCCCAATTAGCCTAATCTGCATGTCTTTGGATTGTGGGAGGAAACCGGAACACCTGGAGGAAGGCCACCAAGAGCGGAGAAAACTTGCAAACTCGATGCACACAGACCTGAGGTAGGAATCAAACCAATGACTCTGGAGGTGCGAGGCCACAGTACTGCACAATAATTTATGAAAAAACATTCTGTGAAAACACCAAGCTAATACCCCCTATGAAGCATATGTCTACCTTGTGCTCTGTTACAAACCGCTAATTAATGTTACTGAAGTTTATACTCTGCATGTCGGTTTGAGTGGTAGCGGTAGATTTACAAACTTCCCTCTTTCTTCTTAATATTTATGATTTTCTCGGGTACATGTTGGTGCTAGTAAAGACTAGCCCTTGTTAGAGAATAGACCTAAACAATATTGTAAGATCTCTTTTACCATGATGAAAACACATACATTTACAGTCAATCTGTCAAAAACTTAATCATGGGATCAAACGACCTAATACTGTACGTTACATCACATTACCTAGCCTGCTCTTAAAATTTTAATTAATGTTCGATGTCAGCTACTGCTGGAGAAGCTAATGTTAGCTAATGTTAATAACGCTAATAAATTGTGCTAATTAGCAATACATCATGCCAAATCAAATATAAAAAAAAGAATAGGGACAATAAAATGTTATCACACCAGATTTACTGTAACACATTGAACACATTGAAGTGTGGTCATCTTTTATTGTCTCATACATGGTATAAAATCTGTTACTAAGTCTTGGACTGCAAACCTCACTCAAATCCTTTCCGCAACAGGGATGATTATATCATGTTTTATTATAATTAAAATTTCCGACGTTAGTAATGATGGAATGATGGAATTCTGTTTGATAATTTTACACATTGTGTTATTTATTTTTAATTAAACAGTGCACATTGGTGGAAACTAATGCTGAAAGTGCAACAATTTCCTCTTGTTATATTAGCACAGCAAACCACTAAGCAATGTAGAATCAAACTTGGATTTACCTGCCAGCAAACCATGTGGACTTGTGCAAATAATACAAATGGAATACCTATTAACATGAAATATGGATGAGTTCTTTAATATATTCTCCATGGCTCGCAGGTTGTATTCAAGGGTCAGAGTACAATCTCAAAACAATAAGAAGCAAGCTAATTTCACTAGCAGTTACTTTGCTGTTAACTAGTCGGTTGGTGCCATATGATATCAAATGCTTGTGACTGACTGATTGGATTTTTAGCTGTTGTTTTAAAAGCAAGATGTAGGTTCTCAAGAAAATTCCCTCAGGGAAAAAATAATTTCGTGCACAGTTATGGGAGTAAAAACTATTTTTATTTCTCTGTATAATACTATGCTACACTAATGCACTTATCCAAGTGTTTCACTAGTGCTTGGATACTATCAGGGGTGAAAATTGTTCACAGTTAATCAGTAAAAAATATATATATATATTTCCACATATTCTCCTTTCGAATAGGTTCAGCTAACTAACGGTTTTGAGGTTTAATCCCAAATAATTAAATGGAAAGTTTGTGCACTATGCAGAATCCTTTGCTCAACAAAAATAAAGCAGTGGGGTGAGTCATGAACCTGTCAGTGCATTAGCAGAAGTTTACTCTCATGTTAACTAGCAGTAATGAAAGATCGAATCACAACACACACACAGTTCAGAGGCAATTCTGAAATGCTTAAAAACAATTAGTAAGGAGACTATACGTGGGATGTGGCAGTAACTCCCAGCCCGGTTCCTGTAAAGTGTCACAAGTTATCTGTCGATTTTTTTTAAGGATCAGGTGTTCCACTCATTGAATGTCTATGGGAATTACTACAGTGGGCTCCAAGCCATCTTGACCATGATCATCATTCATGTACATCATTAAAATGTTCGAAAGTTTGACTGTGGCCTTTTACTAAGTCTCATTACTGTACTGTGCTTGATGTCTTCTGTAAATGTCAGTTTTATGCCTTCATTCATGAGTAATTTCATCACAAGTTCTGTTTTGATTTGATTGCCCCTTGTATTATATCTAACGTGGGCTATATTCACCTGCACTGAAAGTGCCGAAAAACCCAAACTTATAAACAGGAAGAAGAAAGTTGATTTCTCAGATCTCTCAAATCTGCCATTGCTTTGTTAAAATAATTTCATAATCAGAAATAAAATATTATTGAGGCCTTTGGTGCAAGGAATGTGCTAGATTAACTATTTTATCCTTTATTTTACTAGTTCATTCACAAAGTAACATATACCTGTATCTCAGAAGTTCCCCACAGAACCGTTTGATGTTCCAATAATGATCCCTCAAACGTCCTGTGTTTCATTCCTTTTTCAAGCACAAATTCTTCAGTATAAATGAGCTACTGCTATGCCATATCTCACAAGGGAACCGGAGAACTGAGCAATATACTGGGGGAGGGGGGGAAATCTAATGAGCTTGTTAAAGGCCTGGCCAATAGAGAAATAAAAAAAAGGAAAAAATGCCATTTGAAGTGCTATTCAAATGAAATTGAACTAAAAACCTTGTTTAGAAACGAGAAGCTAAAGGTATAATTTGCTGGCTCCAATCATTCTCTCAAATAAACAGATATTTAGTTATTTGCCATACAGTTCCCACCCACTAACTAGTGTTCTGCTTCTATCACAGGCTATTTCATGAAATAAGTCATCAAATCTTTTTGGACTGCTGCTTGTACTGTCTCCCTTCCCACCTAGAGAGCACATTCCATTTTTCTGTTTTTGGCCTCCTGGCCAGTGATAGCACTGGCATTGTCAAGATTTGAACTCATTACTTCCAGATGATTGAGCAAACACTTTTCAGTTGCATTGCTCAGGAACCTGGATCATGATTTTTTTTTTTTCTTTTTCTCTTTAGAGGCAAAGCATCCAGATTTAGAAAGCAAGTGCTGAAACACAAGGCCACAATTGTTCAACTTCAGATGAGTTGGTTATTGAACTGAAGCACAGACTTTGTTAATGCCAGTGTAATCCCAGAGCCGAATGGATTCATAGAAACCTGAATGTTAAAACAAGCCAAGACATTTCTGACTCATCTATCTTACACACCCAAAGAGTCATTGTGCTCAATGCCGGTTTCTACAGAGCCTGGCTTTCAAAGTGGAAAATTATGGCACACAAAGAGACCATAACCAGCAACGACAGGCCTCTTTACAGCTTTTGAAAGAACATCCTTTAACTGAATTAGAGGCATTTATATGATTGCAGG
>JAOVVB010000035.1:8115039-8126661 GCA_028570985.1 Heterobranchus longifilis
AAGAATATATAAATTAGACCATTGTGGTTCAATGTGTTTGCTTTATAAATTGTATATAATTAATATGTTTGTGTTGTAAGAATAAAATCGAAAGAAAAAGAGGCAGTTTTCTAAGCATGGCTCCTGTTAACAAAAAGTCTCTTCAATATGAAGGACATGCGGTGTCCATGTGTTCCATTCAAGTATTAGACAACATTAAAGATGAAAAACTGTAGGTAAAAATAAATCATCAGTGAGATATTTAACAGCTTCATGTGAGTGAGAAATGTGAGTCCTGCAAGAGATTACATTTTAGCTCCAGTCCTTGAGGAGAGTGGAAAAGTGCTGATAGGTGATGAGCAACAGTCTCATACATTGGCACTGATGACTGAGACTGGATTCTGGCATGTTTTCCTCTCTCTCTCTCTCTCTCTCTATTTCTCTCTCTTTCTCTCTCTCACTCACTCACTCACTCACTCACACACATGCAACATAATTTTTACTAATTTGCATTTATATATTCGCTCATATGTAATTCCATTGCCTTGAATTAAATTCTAACCTCAGTTTAACCCAAAAACTTTCTGTGTATTTATTTGTAAGATCTGATTCAGAACCCTGTTACTAACATTAACTTATCTATATTTAACTTCTAATAAATAACCTACCTAATAAACCTAACCCACGTTTTAAAATTTCTATCTTTATCTTACCACTAGTCATTTCCCAACTATACAGTAATCCCAGCCTCGGGAACGCTTGTCACAGTGTATTCCCAACCACAGCATAACCCAAACCCTAACCTCAGTAACCTTAATCTCAGGAACCCTAACCTCAGTAACCATAATCTGAGGAACCCTAATGTCAGGAACCCTAACCTCAGTAAATTTATTCTCAGGAACCATATCCTCAGGGATCTTAATCTCAGCAATGCTAATTTCAGTAACCTTAATCTCACTAACCCTAACCTCAGTAATCCTAATCTCAGGAGCCCTAATCTCAGGAACTCTAACCTCAGTAACTTTAATATCAGGAACCATATCTTCAGGGACCTTAATCTCAGGAACCCTAATCGCAGAAACCTTAATCTCAGGAACCCCAACCTCAGTAATTTTAATCTCAGGAGCCATATCCTCAGGGACCTTAATCTCAGTAACCCTAACCTCAGTAAATTTGATCTCAGGGACCTTAATTTCAATAACCTTAATCGCAGGAACCCTAACCTCAGTAACCTTAATTTTAGGAACCCTATCCTCAGGAATTTTATGATCAACAATCTTAATCTCAGTAATCCCAATTACAGGAACCCTAACCTCAACTGTAGCCTATTGAGATCCAAGTGTCCTCAAATGAGGACATGAAATATTCTCTCAACTACAATGCCTATATATCCTTGAGCAATTGTTATATGAGAACTATTAGGTATATATATTTTTTATTTCTTAAAGACATTGAATAAGTTTATAGTTATCAGTTTATCAAGAACAAAACGCGATGTACTGTACACAACCGCCATCCAGGTCTCAGAAGGTTAACCACAGTAACCCTAATCACAACCTCAGTAACTCTAATTAGTACTGTATAACCCTAAAATCAGTAACTTTAACCTAATATCGCTTTACCTCAGTGATTTTAATCTCAATAACTGTAATCTCAATAATTCTAATCTCAGTTATCTTAATATAATTTTATGTCATTTTAATGCCAATAACCATAACCAGGGAACAATGTAGCATTAACTAAATTGCATCTCCAACCTTAATTTCAATAAGATTATACTAATATCCTTAACTATAGCTTCAGGAACCCTAAACACAGTAACACTATCCACAGTAAAACTTACCCTAACCTAAATTCTTAATTTTAAGTACCCCATCTGTAGCCTTAGTCCATTTATCTTAAACTTCAGTTCATCATGTCTAACCTTAGCACAACTGTCTCTAACCTCAGGTCACTTAATATTATTACACCTTTATTATAATTGTAAAATTAACCAAATACTTTACATGACAAATAAAATATTTCAAGGTGTAAATCATTGCTGTTGCATGGTGTACTGTGCCCAGTCTCTCAAATATGATCAAAGGACAATTAGTTTTCAGAATTATTTAAGTCGGTCTACAATCAGCCAACAATTAGCCTACAATTACAGTAACAACATTTTTTATTTAGCTCAAATAGCATTTTTATATATAGGCAGGGTACAACCTGGACCAGGTTGCCAATCCATTGGCAATCCATTTGCAATTTTGGAACACCAATTAGGATAATCTGCATGTTTTTGGACTGTGAGAGGAACCTGGGGGACCTGGAGGAAACCCACCAAGCATGGGGAGAACTTGCAAACTCCATGCATACAGAGACAGTAATCGAACCTGGCTGGGATTCGACTCAGACCCTGGAGGTGCAAGGGGACAGTGCTAACCACTAAGACATGTGTCGCTTTACAGACCACTGGTTTATTTATTGATTTTTTATCATACAAACAGGCTGCTTAAAAGAAATAAGGAGAATGATGATCAAATCACATTAACAAGCAAACTGCACATTGATACGAATGCCAATTGTACCGCTTACTTGAACAGTGAATGCTTTTCAGACATGCCGAGGGCCACAAAGTCCATTGGTCAGGATGAGCCTGTGTGTATCCTAGAACTAAAATGAGTTAATTTAGTAACACACAATAAGAATATTTTGTGTTTTGTTGTGAATAACATTGAATCATCTATGACAAACACTTTGCTTACTTTAATTCAATTCACACTTTACATAAGATTGTCAACGTTACAGAAATCATCAAAAACCGGCAGTGTATAAAGCCCACCAATGCACTTAATCCATACGTGATATCATGACCACATGGTAGCATGGAAGGAAGGTTTTAACAGCCTGCAGCAGCTGTGACCTTACAGCAGCCAACAAAAGGAAGGCAATGCTAAGACTCTATTCGCGATTCATGGGAAAGCCGCTGGCATGCCATTGTGGATAGCCTTCTGCTGAGCAAATAGTCCAAACTGTTCATTCCCACTCTTCCATTCTTCCCTCAGCACATTGTTTGTGTCCCTGCATTTCATTCGGCCAGGAGAAGATCGCTCAGAGAGCCGCTGAGCAAACAGTCCAGAGAAGAAGGCCGCCTTCCTCCTGCATTCCCAAGAGAGCTGGCATTTGGATTTGTGGCTCCAGGCTGTCAAAGAGACAGCACAGTTCATGTCAGGATGCTGAATTAATTGCTTTAAGCTGGGAAGGTTGGTCACTTTAATCACAGCTATTCTGTGGAATTGGCTCCCATGGATTAAAAGTTAAATAGCATCCACAAACCATCATTCTTTTACTTTTTCCTGAAGCAGCAATGCAAAAACATGCAGCTTGTTACAGAGAAAGTTCAAAACGCGACATCCTCTGTTCTGACGTTGTTGTTTTTTTTTTTTTGTTTTTTGTAGTGGAAAGAATAAAAATAGAAACTGTAATTTATATCTGAGGCTGGAACTAGAGGCTCCTTCCAAAACATTTTTTTTACATCCTCTTCTATCAATGATCATGGGTTTTTCTTTTGAAACTAACAGTATTTTTACAATCAAATTGCATCAATCTAAACTTATGACAATTTATTAGCTTTTTTTCATCATCCCCACTAGAATAGTATAAGAATAACAATACAACCCTTTATGATTTCCTGTAAGATTGTCTCTATGTTATAGCCATTATATGGCTATAATTTTTTCTCTAATAAAGCAGTGATGACTTCAAACTACTTGGCGTGGAAAGAGAACCTGCCAAATCTATGAGCTCTGAAGTGGACAAAAGTGACGAGGTGTGATCTATTTCTTTTCTGCCACCCTGGTGTGACATTCCTGCTTCTGCTGAAGTCTTTCATTGCTGCCGTTTACAGCTGGATGTTCATCTCACACAAGGGTCTGTGTCAACAGCTACCACTGCACAGCCTGAGAGACTCAAAGCCTCAACTAGAGCCGACCCTCTGTGTAAAGAGAGAGTGAGCTCTTCAGTAGCATCTCCACTCACATGCCAAAAGAACAAACAGTCCAGCTTGGCATTCATCAGCAGCTACTGGCATGGCTGAGGAAGTGATAATTTAGGGAAAGAAATAGAAGCCATTGTACCTGTAATACTGTTTAATATAACAAAGGAAATGCCACATTATTTTGAATATCTTGATCTTTGAAATGGCCCGCCTTAGACAATCTGTTTCTCCAAAAAAGAAACAGGGTTTATATATTATTGTGTAACTTATTTAAAACATAAGTCATTGATTAAAATAACACTTAATTATATATATATATAAAATGATAGACATCATATAAAATTAAGAATGTAATTGTGCTGCATCCTTTAGATAAAATAAAGACAATTAGATAGATTTCATTCTAAAAAAAACAAGTAAATCATAAAATTTTATCTTTTTGCTTTCAATATTTTGGGGGGCCTTCATATATGACTATTGCAGCGATTACAGGCATACTGTACTTTACATGTTTTTAACAGTATTTTTCAACTGTTACTCCTGTACCCTATTCAAATGGTTAAAATTAAACATATTTTAGAAATCAAAATTATGATTTCTTTTTTTTTTTTTCATTTAAAGGTCCCATGTATGTGACAGAGTGTTAATTCTTAAGTATGTCTGTTAATGATTGATTTTCTATAACAGCAACTCTGACAGTAGCCCAGGGTTCAAAGCACAGTTTATATTAAGTTAAAGTTTATATTAATTCTGGTAATTTTAATACATTATCTTTTTGATATTAATTTCTAACCCACAAAAATGTGGGATATGCCTCATTGCCTAAAACTTATGTAAAAATACAGTGTTGCTATTTTTTTATTTATTGTTTGTTTACTGCAGGATGTTAGGTTTTATAATTAAATATTTTGTGTAAAGCAGTGGTCAGTTTTGGTCTGCTTTGGTATAAACAATATTTTTGTATTTAGAAATATTTTGCTTTAAGAATATTGCATATTTTAAGTAATTAACCTGTTCATGTATAAAATTGCAGGACAAAATATAAGCTTTTTTTATCCTTTTTAATTTACATGTAATGAAAGATCCTTAAGTGCAAAGCTTTGATTTACTTTAGCTTTGCTTTCCAGCTTTGAAGCTTTGAAGCTTTTATTCCAAACAAACAAAGAAAACAAAGGGAAAAAAAACGTAGCAATTGCTAATGAAATAAGATACAAAATGATACCAAAATTGAGAGGAATGGGGAGAGGTTATGAAAAAATGAAATAATAAAATTAAGCGATCATTCCTGAATTTGATGAGTGTGGTCTTTTAATATAACTAGGATACAATATGATTTCTTTGGTTGTCAGCTGCTATTGACTTAATTTTTTTTTTTAACATTCTTAAAAAGCTACTTATTCAAGATCCATCTCTCTCTCTCTCCCTCCCTCTCTATATATAGGCCTATATATATATATATAGATCAAGAATGATCACTTAATTTTATTATTTCATTTTTTCACAACCTCTCCCCATTTCTCCCAATTTTGGGAGCAATTGCTACGGTTTTTTTTTCTTTGTTTGTTTTTACTGAGCAGAACAACTCACTACATATTCCCAAGTGTCTTACTATTCTTGTGAGTATAGTATAGTCTTTTTTTGTCATTTAAAAGTTTTTTAAGCTGGAAAAAGCAGTGGTATGTCTACACAAGGTCAAAACTCTATTATATTTAAAGTGTTGTCAAAGAGGTACCTTCTTTGATTTTTCATTGTTTTTTTTGTATAAAATTATAGCAGTATTTCAGGGTTTTTCTAAATGTAAAATAGATCTCAAATGTATTTTATTCAAATCCATTAATTTTGCTTCATATTTCAAACAATTCTGAAGGCTACAAAATTCACTGAAATCCACCTACTCTTTCTTGATAATTCTGTTGTATGCCAATGAACAATTCACCAGCATCCATATTCACAGTTTTTAAAATGCATACAATCTGAATGGAAGGTATTTTTAATAGTTATAAACTGTTCTAAATAGTTATTGACATTGTTTCGACAATAAGGACATTGATTCGACAATAAGGATATACTTCAGTGCGAAATTTAATAAAGACATCTTAACTACATTACATTCATATACACATTCAAAAATTCAAAATTATAAATTACAGTATAAACCAAACATAAAGTAAATTACTACATTCTCTTCTTATTTTTTTTTTTTTCATGAAAAAAAACATTCGCGGAGGATTTGTATACAGGCTGTGTGTGAGGGATAATAAAATCCTGTCCAACCTCTTGATGGAAGAAAATTACATTTCCTGTAGAAAGCAGTGGAAGTGGAAGATGCGTTCATGAAGCTCTAAAAGAAGAGTCGTTAGCTTTTTTTAAAGACCATTTGTTGTGCGCACTAACATTTGTAGAAAGATCTTTAGATACATAGTCAGTAGTTACCACATTTTTAATACGCGAACGTGTTTTTAATTGCGTCATCTGAGTTAATCTCCATCTTTTAATTTTTTTCATTATTATTTACGCCCTGTTGGTGCACGCAGGAACCGGATAGTAAGAATACTCCGAGGGAAGGGATGAGGGATCCAAACTGGCTCGCGCTGACATCATCGGTGGCCCGGTCATTGGTGACCCGTATCCGCCCGAACAGTGCATGGTGTGCTCATAAGGCTTCATCATGTCCAGTTTGTGGTGTTGCTGCTCTGAAGACATCAGGTTGTGGATAGAGAATGGGTGATCGAACGAGTAGGAGTGGTGTCCCGGTTTCAGGTGTGAGTCGTGCACGAGCACGGAGTGATGCTGAGAGAGAATATGAGGATGATGATGGTGATGATGCTGTTCATCCAGATGCTGGTCCTGATGATGATGGTGATGATTATGATCCTGATGTTCTGGACTCAAAGCGTGCGTTTCTCTTACATCGGAGCTTTTTATATCTTTAGTCGGAGAGGTCTCAAGCCGAGAAGATTCTTTGTCACTTCGCGTTTTCTTCGCGGTTTCCGATTCTGTGGGTTTGTCTGCAGACTTTTCGCATTTAAAGCGTTTCTGTCTCCGCAGGTAGCAGCCGTTTTCGAACATGTTTCCTGACTCGGGATGGAGAGTCCAGAAGGAACCTTTGCCCGGTTTGTCGGGTGATCTGGGTACCTTGAGGAAACAGTCGTTAAAGGAAAGGGAATGGCGGACCGAGTTCTGCCAGCGTTGCTGGTTCTGTCGGTAAAACGGGAACAGGTCCATGATCCACTGATAGATCTCGTTCAGCGTCAGCATCTTGGTTGAGGACTGCTGGATGGCCATGGTGATCAGGGAGATGTACGAGTAGGGCGGTTTGGCGTGCGTGTAGCTTCGTCTGTACGCTTTGGGATCGCGGGCCCTGCCGGTGACCTGACCGCACGCGCTCGAGTTCAGGTTCGGGTAGGATGCGCTGGAGCTAGGGGTCATCCCCGTGCACGTACCACTACCAGGATGGCCGAGTCCGGCGTGCATATAAGGCACGTTCACGCCGCTCGCGCAGCTCATATAGGCGCTCATAGAATTCAGTCCGCCGGTCATGTTTCCACCTGCAGTGTAGCACTGAAAAAAAGACGGGGGAAAGAGTGAGAAATAGTAACACTACATTTAATGAAGTGCATGTTCATTTTTTTTTAAGCGACTGTTTTTACATTTTCGTTCACTCCTAAATTATTCACTAAAATCTATTGCTTTAAACAACAATTTGTACACAATTACATTTTTAAATATAAAATTAGGACTATTGTTCTAAGATAATTTACAAAAAGGTTTGTGGGGTCAATTTAAGAATCAATTAGGAGACAATTTTAAGCCTAAAGATAATTACAAATAAATAAGTAAATAAATGAATATAGGCCTGTTTTCAGGTAAATTTTTGTTTAGTTTAAGTATTTTTTTAAGGTAATCATTCACCAGGTCATTCAACACAATATCTTGGTGTTAAATTCCCTTACTACCCCATTCAGTTTTATTTAACTGAAAGTTTTAAGGCAAGCTGTTTTTTTTTGTGCAAGACAGAAACCTGATATTGCAGCAAAAAAATCCCTATGTTGAACTGAAATATGATATGATTTCATATTACAAAGAAACGCTAACAAATTCAATTAATGGTTCTATGTAAATTAAATACTGGGGATTTTACAAAAAGTAAAACAACAAAAAAGTTTATCATCTATAGGCTAGAATAAGCACGACAGGTGCAATATTTTCTTATTATTATGTGAGTCTGTAGCCTGCACCTACAGTAAGTATAGTATCACTACAAAGTATTTATGGACCGAACTTTGCATACAATTTAGAAATATTTCATATCCATCTACACAGCTAAATTTTTAGAAAAGGTTAAATTTAAATTCTAAAGCTTATAATCTGTTTTAATGAATCCTTTGGTTTGCAGATATGCTCACAAATGATCCCAAAATTAGTAAATTGAGGGCGTCCTTGAAGCTTCTCCTTATCCTGTTGAAAGGTAAGAAAAGGCGCGACGTGTGTGTGTGTGTGTGTGTGTGTGTGCGTGCGTGCGCGCGCGTGTGTGGGTGCGTGTGCGTGCGAGTGTTTAGGTAAGGATTCAGAGGTATCGCAGGTCAATATTTGATCGCAAAGTTAATATTATCTCAAACCCAATATTGAACTGTTAGGCAGGAGCAAAATATAGATAAAAGTGTACCCACCTCGGGCTCTGCGTAATAAGCGCTCCAGTCCGAATGTTCGTGTCCTTCCATCTTCACGGCTCCCAGCATACCTTACAGTCCAAAAGACGCGACTTTAAAAAAGTTCAAGCTAGAGAAAAAAACTAAACTGCAAAAGACCCGACAGGGACTACGACAGCTTTGTCTACTTGGACAGCCGAGCGCGGAACAGGAGACGCAGCGCGTGTGTCTCTGGAGCAGAACGCACTGGGACTGAGCGCTAAAGAGCTGATACACAATGCTGTGCTCTACGTCAGTGTTTCTCAATCCCACTGATCTCCTACACAGAACCCCCTCAGTCCTTCTCTATCGCATGGCTCAGGTGGGCTGGGAATTAGACCAGTGAAAGGGTAAAACGGTGAAGGCGTCCGGAGAGCTTCTCTCTGTTCAGTCTTTTACATCAGAATATTATACTTTTGGTGTCGTTTTGCAGTTCTCAGCTTCTCGATCGCAGATCCTGACTAACACACCTGAGTCAGATGTTCAGTCTTCCTGAAAGTTATGTCTCAGTTATGTCGGATTGGCAGACATGTCACGCAACACTTACGCAAAGCGTATTAAAGTAACTAGGGCCCTAGTGGAAGGCAGACATAATGGTTTGTTTGCTTGCTTGCTTGTTTGTTTGTTTGTTTTTTAAGTGTATTCCATTTAAACCTGGATTTCGATATGGGCAAACAATACTCCAGCCAGATCTTTGGCAAAAAAGGTTTTTAAATCAATTTAGAAGTCAATTTTAGCATTGTAAAACAATCTAATAAATAAATAAATAAAGTCCTTTTGTTGCATGAAGACCTCTAAGACAGCCTCCATATATGCACAGGCCACTTTAACAGGAACACCTGTACTCCAGCGCAGTCATGCAATTACGTGGTAGCAGCGAAGTGCATAAAAGTCTGTTTCCAGAGCTCCAGTAAATGAAACATCAGGATAGGTGGTTAATAACTTTTAAATAGTTGTATAAGTAATTGCACAATGAGAGTGAAAATGCTGTGAAACACCCCAAAAAACTAAAATAATCAAATTTTAAAACCATAGTGAGGAGAAAAGCATCTCAGAATGAGAATCAGAAGTGACATTAGGTTGAGCAAAAGTGCACTCAGGCAAATCAAGAACAAGAAGTGGGCACACTGAAATGGCACATTGAATTGTACAGACTTGAAATGGACAGAGAAAAAAGATTATGATTATGATAGGGCAATATTATACCTATATGTAGTCTGTCAGAATAAATTAAGAGAAACCATTCCAGTGTCCACTCATTTAGGGAAAAATCAGTTTCTAAGCATTACTCATTTTGTGTAGACTGTAGATTTAAGTGTGCTCGCTCAGTAACGAAAATTACATATTAATTCAGTTGAATGTATATGGGTTATAATGCAAATCTAACAACTTATTAATGGAAACTTGTAAGCTGAAAACATACTGTTTTTTAGCGCATTAAGATATGTTTTTTTCCCCAAATGTGTTAATTTAAAGCTGAATGTTTAACCTCATGTTTTATTCTCTGTCTAAACACTTTTGTGTCGGAATGTTTGGAACACTTGAAAAAAGTCTTTGAACATAAGGCTATAACAAAAACAAATTTTTCTAAATATTCTTTAAAAGGTCTTCCCCTACAATAGTGTTTGTAGTAACATTCCAACAATATTTTTTTCAGTTCTTGAGTTTTTATGACCCCCAAAACAATGTATATCAAATGCAAATGTACAAATGAGACCACACTCACTGAGTAGCTCCAATACACATTCCTTTAACTAAAAGGAGGTTTAGGGGATGGGAGAGGGCCTAGTGAATGATCCTCTGAAAATCCCAGCTCAAAACAATATCCTGACATCTAATCCTTAAAAAAAAATCAGCTGGTCATTTCAGACAGTGTTGTCCTTTTCTCAAGAATAAGATTGTCAGATTTAGCATTTTAATCATAAACATAATACAATAAACAAAAACTATATTAAATCTGTAATCTTGGCAAAAAAAAACTAATATAGTCTTAAAAATTTGTTATTATAATCAGTATTAGTTTTCATGGGTATAATTTGTGGAGGGTTGTCCAATGCCCTGGATGGGTGGGAGCCCAGGGAAGCCACTGACATGTGGATTTGTTAAAAATATTTTGGCAAATAAAGAGAAAGGAAAGTATATATTATCTTGGGTTGCAAACATTACCAAGAATTACTGTGTCTGTGTACCTAAGGTCTGCCAAATAAACAGTATTTATTAATATTACTCTCAGATTATAAATGCCCTTTACATTTTTGTTTTTCTTGTTTTTAAAGCACCATATTAAATTTACCTGCCATTTATAGAGTTAAAAAACATGGGTGCAAACGAAAGGGACAAAAATGAATTTAGCAGGACTAAGATCAGAAAGCACTGTTATAAAACAGCTGATTTGCTGACTTTGGTGTGTTGGGAAGGGGAAGCTGATAAAAATATGGATTGACTAAGAAATCCCTGAATCCTATAGCTAATAAGATTAAGTTTTTAAAAGGATCATTTAAGGATAGCTTCATGTGTTTTTAGCCCTTGATATGCTTAAAAACTTTCCTGGGTTGTTTAGGAAAAAAACTCCTGCTTCATGTGAGGTACTTTTAGTCCTTTTTATGAGGTTACATATTGAGCGTCTGGAGTTGTTGAGGATGACCACATTTTTAGTAGTTAAATGACAAATGAGTAGTAGACAAATGTTAGTAAGCCTACATGAGATGTGTAATAGCTGATTAATGTTAGTAAGCCCAGATGAGATGTACAATAGCTGATTAATAATCAATACTGCATGCCTAAGCAGTGGCTAAGCAGCAGCTCGTAAAAGTATTATCACATGAGAGAACAATGTCTTTATGAAAAATTGTAACTTTGTTTTCTGAAATAGTGAAAACAGACAAATTCAACATTTATCTATATATATATATATATATACACTACCGTTCAAAAGTTTGGGGTCACTTTCTAACTCCATGATGGTTCCTGATTTTT
>JAOVVB010000035.1:8140806-8158787 GCA_028570985.1 Heterobranchus longifilis
ACACACACACACACACACACACACACACACACACACACACACACACACACACACACACACACACACACACACCTGTAGAAGAACACCTCATCGACAGGAATCTGAGTTTCCTCTTTGGCCAGATATTCCTCAGAGTTTACTGTAAAAGCAGAAAAAAAAATAATAAATAACACACATTACCATTAACACCCACACATATTTCATATAGATTTCATATTTCCAGGTAACTGTGGCACTCACCCGGTAACGAGCGGATGTTATTCATGCTCTGTTTGTGCTTCGGCTGCATCACAGTCGTGTCTGTGTTCTCTGAGACAAAAGACGGTGAACATTTCAACAAAGTGTCTGAGTGTTTTCGTGTCAGGAATCAGATGGTGTGTGAAAATATTCCTCTTACGTTTGCCCTTGGTTTGTTTGGGGTTTCTGAAGACGAACCGATCCAAGAACCTGATGAGCGTGAAGTCGTTCAGAGGATCACCGGAGTACTGGATGTGTCCTCCCTGAAGAAAAAGAAATGTAAAAAAAAGTAAAAAAATAATACTAATAATAAAATCATCATTCACTATAAATCACTTCACTGAAATACGTCTCACCTGCAAGATGGTTTTGGCGAAAAGCGCCACAGACGGGTGGAAATGATCAGCGAGCTACAAGACGCAGACGTACAGAGTTAACAAACGCAAGGCAGACATCGGAACGTTTTAATGTTAATGATAACTCATTTAACTAATTTGATTTTTGGGAACAAACTTTGACATTTAAGAGAGACAAACTTTTACATTTGTTGGTTAGATTCAGCGCTCAGAGCACTCAGGGCTCAAAATAAAATAAGTAGTGCTGTAGAAGAACATGATCACCTGTAAGATATGTTATGATTCATCCCTGACCATGAATCAATTTACCAGATTCATTCCATTCGGAAAATTTCCCATTATTTATTCCAGACAATCGTTTTTAATGTAAGTTATTTAACCAGGTTTTATCAGAACATGAGCCATTTTTAGTTTATCTGGTGACCAAGGGATTCCCTTACATCATATTCAACATTAAGAAACATATAAAACCTGGCTAAAAATGTATGATTATTCCAAGGAAGACATGTGTCCCCTGATCACTCAACATTTCTAAAGGTTTTATTTCTAAACTTCTAAAATGAATATTACTAGTGCACATCTGTGCGTTCTAATCAACATAGCATTTGGTTAAATTCCCAGGAACGGTTTTGGAGCAGTTGTGGATAGAGGGAAAAACTGTGATGATGCAAACAAATAGTGAGCTCAATGTCTCACCTACGCCTCATGGGCAGGACAAAGCGTAATGTGTACGAAAAAATCTATAGTATGGAAATTTCTTACGCTTTCTGGCAAGATTGTCCAACTTTTCATACTAGAAATGACCACTTTTTAATTCAATTTTATAAGAAGAATAATAGACTTCTACCTTATTGTGACATCATTTTTAATTGAAGTAATGAGTCTCTTGCTACATCATATCGATCCTCTCGTGTCTTTTACCTCTATTTTGGACTGTCAAATTTATAGTTCTTTGTCCTTTGTGTTTTTGTTGTTATTGCTGTTATCATAGTTTTTCTTTAAAAAAAATAAATAAATAAATCTTTCGAACCTTCTGCAGCTCCCAGAGTGTGCTGTGATTCGCTCCACAGTATAAAGGGTTTCTGTTAGCGGGGTCGTATACCTTCAAATCCTTACCACCTGTACAAGAAACACAGTTTATATTAGATTAGTGTATCTATTTGGGAAATCAGTGCAACATTATACAACAAAGACACTGAAGTATACAGTAAGTGACGCTGGATACAGCGAGCAATACAGATTCGTACAGCCAGTGGCTATGGCGCCCTTAGTGAGTGCTATTAAATCAAGTTGGTCAGACATCAAATTCTATGACAAGGGACAGATCACAGTGGTCAGGGACACTGAATCGTACGGTGAGGGAAAGCGCTATGGAGAGGGACACCAAATCCTACAGCGAAGGACAGGATGACGGTGAAGAACACCGATTTGTACATAAAGGACAGCATGACGGTGAAGGACACCAAATCATATGGCGAGGGACAGCATCACGGTCAGACACATAGAATCATATGGCAAGGGACAGCCTGACGGTCAGGGACGCCAAATCATATGGCAAGAGAAAATGAAACGTTCGGTAAGGGGTACCTAACTGTATGGCAAGAAACAGCATGACGGTGAGACACCAAATTTTATGGCGAGTGATGGTTAGGGACACCAAATCCTACTGGGAGGGACACCGAAGCTTACGGTCAGGGACACCAAATGGTATGGCGAGGGACAGGATGATGGTGAGGGACAGCAAGACGATAAGGGACACTGAATCGTATGGCGAGGGACTGCATGACGGTAATGGACACCGAATTGTACAGTGAGGGACACCGTGATGGTGGGGGACTCTGACAGTGTCATAAACTGTTGCGACATTTAATTAGATTTTCATGGCTGCTTTCCCTCTATTACTAAAAAGGTCATCATAAGATCAATAAAAGATTTACCCATCAAATCTTACGTTTAAACAAAAACTATTTTTAAGTACAGTATGGAACTCATTATTAAATGCAGGAAAACAAACTCACAGCACTAAATAGGTCACAGCACACTTACCCTCCATGTTGTGGTGATGTACCCATGATGCAGCTGGTTTGCTCTGCTGATGCTTGTCACTCTGTCCCCCTTCAATTTTATCTGCATCCACAAACCTTTCTTCATCATCGCTGTTGTCATCATCATCATCTTCTCCTTTAAGGTCCTGAAACTTCTCCTCCTCCTCATCATCCTGATGCGTTATTAAAAAAAATATGTTAATACGTACACGGTTCTGAAACAGCATTAAACAAAACAACCTTAAATGATGTCCTTACCCCTTCTTCTAGGAGGAGCTTCAGGCCAGGTTTGGCCTTCATGACCTCGGACACGAGGAAGAGCGCTCCGCAGGCGAACGTCGGGCTCTGCTCGCAGCTCACCTGCAGCAGCCTCTTGACGAAGGCTTTGACGCGGCGCAGGACGATGTCGGCTTTCAGAGACTTGTACAGCAGGTTGAGGAACATGCTCTGTCTTGAGCTTACTGACAGGCCCGGATCCAAGAGCTTCCTGTAGAAAAGACAAACACTCGTCTACAATCGGCCAATTGACTTCTCCACAATGCACATGATCTTATTCATTCTCTAGTGATTGCCTAATTAAAAAAAAAACAACAAACAAAAAACAAAACACTGCCGCTTACTTGTAAAGAGCAACGTAGTAGCGATCCGACACACTCTGCTGAGAATCCATAACCTGAAAGAGCAGCATGAGGGCCTGCACGGCCGTGCTGAACTTTACAAGATGCACCACTTTAAACAGTGTGTCCAGCTGCTCGCGGACCGTCTCATCTCCGGCCTTGGTGTACGGATAGGCCCTGTTCACGCCGCTCAGAAGAGCGCCCAGCATCTTAGACTCCACGTCCTTCTTCTTAACGCAGAGCCGGAAGAAGCTGAAGTAGACAGCGATGAGTTTAGTGGCGAGCTCGGTCTCGTCGTGACTCAGCATCACCTGGTTGAGGAAGCATGCGGCGTAATACTGAGCCTTGCCGCCTATGTTGGGTCTGAACATCAGACGCTCGACTTCGACACACACCACCGATTTCATCAAGGGGTGTTTGTGGAGTAGCGTCTCCAGCAGATACGAGGCCTTAGAGGCAACTTTGTACTCAGGATCTCCCAGTTTGTTCACTACGAGCAACAGCAGGGCTTTTTCCTGCTCAGGTCGGTTACAGAGCAGCTCATGAGCTGTGGTCATCGACTTCATTTTGGTGGCTAGGACAGAATCGTGAGCCAAAGCGTCAAGAGATGTTACAAACTCGGCCAGCTGAAGCTTGAGAAGATGCTCGAAGTACCAGAGGACAAGGCGTCGATCTCGGACTTCTCGGTTTCCACTAGCGCGCTCCTCCAACTTGTCGAACGGGCGCTGAGAGAAACTCCGGAGCTTACGATTCTCAGGAAGCAGATCAGACAGCAGAAGCTCCTTAAGCGTGTCCAAAGCCATGAGGCCTTGCCTTCGACTTCCCTTCTTCCTCATCATACCAATCAGGCTCTCGATGTGCTCCAGACAGTGGACAGGAGCATCCTGTATGAGCACTGTCATGGCCGCCATCCTGTCCGCCAGAGTCCCAGTCGAGACGACGCTCTTCATCCAGACTGTATTCGCTCCTTTCTGTAGATTCTTCTTGTTCTTGTAAAGACTTGTGTCAGCCTCTAGCAGCTTCTCTGCCAAAGCCTTATACTTTGAGACCAGTACTTCATCCTGAGGAGAAGAGTTGGTCTCAGAAGTGTAGTCAACATCGTACCATTTCCCCCCGGGTTTGACCAACAGCACCTGCCGGGGGTAAAATTCAAATAGGTCGGCTTCCTTTTGCTTGGCCTTTTTGCTTGTTTTTTTTACCTTCGTCTCAGCTTCTTGCTTGGCTTCAGGTGTCTTGCTGGACTCCACTTTAGTGCCTTCTTTTGTCTTGCTCTTCTTTTCCACACTGGGTTTGGAGGGTTTTTCTGCTTCAGGCTCATCCTCGTCATCACCCTCAATAACCTGCTGATCCGAGTAGGACCGGATTCCCAGTTTGGTGATGAACTCTTCTAGCTCTCCATCCTCCAAATCATCAATTGCACCTTTCTTTCCACCATTTACCAGCTCAGTGCTGTCGTCAACTGCAGAAAGCATGACATAGTCCGCCTGGAAATAATCCAAAATGAGCAGATATAATTAATTTCGTGTACTGCACTTTAAGAGAGTGAGAAAGCAACTGTTGTGCAATTGTGAAGGTAGCAATAGAACACTATGGAAACCAAAGGAGAGCCTCAGATAGACTTTATTTATCGCGATATTTAGCATTTTTACAGTTAATCTGTATTTTTAATCAACCAATTCTTTAATCTCTGATTGCAGAGAAAATACATTTTGCTTTTTTTATTTGTTTATAATAATAATTCTTATTTTAAAATTTTTATTTTAAGACCGTGCTAAAAAGTTCTGCTTCATTTGGACACATGCTTACAGGCATTTCAAAAAAGGTTTTAGTGTAGAAGTTTGTGTTTTTCAAAATTTCAACACCAAGATTTTTAATTTTTGCTGCAAATGTACATCAATTATCAGTTTGCCTAATCACAAATAAGCGGTATCGGCATTGAAAAAAATCGTATCGGTCAATCCCTGTTATTTATTACTGATTGAAGTTTTTAATAATTGCTTTAACGCTCAGAACAGAAATACAATAATCTTGCTTTCTGGATTTTGCTCCATGTTTGTATTTTGCGCACGTTTTTTTTAATTTTTTTTACACATTGTAATTTCTTGTTATTCTAAGTAACAGCAGCTGCTAACTGTCTGTTGATCTGTTGCACTAAGGACATTCACACTTTCCAGTTTTTAAACTGGCTAGCAATGTCTTAATGATTGTCTTAAATCTTAATGATTGTACTAAAGTAAAATATCTTGAGCATTTTCTTACTGATAAACTGACTAAAGATGATGATGATGAAGCTATTTATAAGCAGAGCTGCAAGCTGAAGGCACAGGCAAATATCCTTGCATGTAGGTTTAGGACGTGTTCTGATCCTGTGAAGTTATAAGAGTCAGGGGTAGATTACTGGTTAAGGTATTGAGCTATGGAACGCTACCACTGTTTAGTATTAAGTGTCGTGGGGGTCCTGGAGCCTAGCCTAGGAGACTTAGGGCACGAGGAGAGGTACACCCTGGACAGGGTGCCAATCCATCATAGGGCACACACATGCTCATTGACACACTATGAGCAGGTCTTTGGACTGTGGGAGGAAACCGGAGTACTCGGAGGAAACCCACCAAGAACATGCAAACTCCACGCACGCACGCACGCACACACACACACATCCAAAGCAGAAATTGAACCCAGACCCTGGAAGTGCCAGGCGACAGTGCCAACCACTAAGCCGAAAATCACAGGCGTTACAAGCCGCACTCCACCCAGTTTTGAGACAGTGCCGTTTCTTTATAATCCTATAGGTGGCGCACTCTGAACTATTTACACATGTAGTAGGAGTGAATTATTTGCTAAGTTTGTTTAGAAATAATAATTATGGCACATGACATGACATAATACCTGCAACTCAGTAACAATGTAGCTTTTTGTTTTAACTCTTGTATTTGAAGTTAGTTTAAATGCTGTGCTTGGCTTTTAAGTGAGAAAACTAACGTTATAAGCAACAGGCTGCATTTAATCACTCAATCGAATGTTTTTAAAGGTTTAAAATTGTGGTAAAATTGTTATATCGAACCTGGATATCGATAAAATCGTGATACTTTTAGAATCGCAGTTTAAATCGCGTGAAATCGTATCGAGATGTGACTGCCGTCCCTGTTCTCATCCCCACATCAGTCTGTGATATAGTTTAATTAATGAATTAACATACACACACTAGTAATGACTGTCATTCCTCAGTTACACGTTTTAAACAATGTTACCGTTGTGTTTTACAGACAGTTAAGAGAACTGCGCAGGCTTCCACGTGGGGCACAGAGAGCTGGGTAGAACGTTACCTTAGTGCCTCCCAAACGCAGCACGTCATCCAGAGTGAACTCGTCCTCCCCTTTCTCATCCTCATCACTCCCGGCTTCATCGTTATCGTTGCCGTTTTCAACCATGTCGTTTTCATTCTGCGCAAACTTAACCGATTTCTCAGCTCGCCGCTTGCCTTTCGGAGCCATGCTGGAAAGAAAATCAACACGCCACGGCTGTGTTCCAAATCAAACGCCACTCCTCATAAAGTGCACTAGGGCACTGTTCGTGGGCAGTGTGATTTAACACCCTATGTAGTGCAGCTATCTAGAAAGTAAAGAGTCATTTGAGAGCGGTGTTCGAAATGGCGCAGGTCCTGCAAGACCAAAAGCGGTAGCACATTATTAAGTAAGCTTGTTAAAAAACAACATATATGTGTTAATATTATTATCATCATATATTATTTAAAAAATATACGATGTTTTTTTTTTACTTTTACACTAAGAAAAACGTAATTAAATTAAGAGAAGAGTGTTGTGTTTTTATGGAGTAATAGGACGTTTTTACGACAAGGGTCAAAGTAAAGACGTTTTCCAATACGTCTGACTAATCAGGATCAAAGGAGTGCGCGTGCGTGTTAAAGTGGTTTTCTGCCATTCCCTTAACATGCTTGTTTGAACCTAACTTTACAGTGTTATAAACAATAATGGTATATGAAGGGTGTTTTATGTGCATTGTTTTCTGATCTGTAACTGTTTTTTTTTTTTTTTACTTTTGTAAAATAATAGCAGAAGAAGCATTAATGTTCATTAAAAAATAGCTTTTAATGACTAAAGAGCTGTTAAGAGTAGTGCTGTTTAATCTTAGTGTTGATTCATCAGTAATACTGTGTGCTAAATATATTTACTGAAGAAATGGGGACAATTCAGAAGATGATCAAGATTAGCAGGACATCAGTACGCTTTCTTGCTCCATCAGTAAATGGTAAGAGGGTTTTTATACCCATTATGCCCCTTATTACCCATTTACAACACACAATTACTGCAATAACATTATATTATTATTATCAGTGGTAGTAGTAGCAGTAGTAGTACTTCTTGTAGGAGGAATAAAGTATATAATCTTGATCCGTCATATTAAAGTAAAATCTGTTCCAGCACAACAGACCTGGCCGCTGAGCCGAAGCTGTTCCAGCACCTCGTCAGACCGACATTGTCCTAAGCCCTCCATGCTGAGGCATCTGGCATCCAAAATAACAGCCACAGGTCCCATCACGGTGGCTGAGTACATGCGTGAAGTCCTCACTAATCCAGTCTCGGTAACCTGTCTACATCATATTAACTGTAGATGTGTTGCACATCATCTTCATTCACAGGATTCTCTTGCATTTTAACTAAACCACAGCACTCTCGATCAGTCAGAAGACACTGGTTCATTTCATCCTGTCTTTTAATACCTCAGGTTCACTGCACATTAACGTGATCGTTTCAATTTCTTATTGCTTCTGTAGTCACCTTTTCTTGGTTATTTTGTTGTAACATTTATACCATGTGGTGTTTTAATCCTTACATAACTACAGCTCGTGTAACTTCTCATCAGGGATATTATGTGAAGAATGACATGCTGGGAGCTGAAGGAGATTTTATCACGTCGCCAGAAATAAGCCAGATTTTTGGAGAGGTTTGTGATTTACATTCTACATTCATGTCCTAGTTTGATGGTCTCAGAAATATAGTCATGAACATTAGCGCTCTAGTTTGGACAAAAGAACATTTTGCACAGTTTTTTGCTTTTCTCGGCAGATGTACTCAATCAGCCTTAATGCTTTCAGTAAGAGGAACAATACTTGCTTTGAAGTGCATTATTAAATAATGTCATTTTTTTAAAATCAATTGTCTTTGAATTTATATATCAAAGGGAACAAATGTATCATGCATATAATGTTATATAAAAATTTCTGACACAGTTCCATATTCATACAGTATTTATGATGATGTCACATCTTTTGTCGAGGACGTGTCCCAAACCACATTAGCACATCTGGGTCACATGACAGAAAAACTATACTGAATGTGTTTAAGTCAAATATACAGTGCACTCACCGGCCATTTCACTACACTGGCCTGGATCCCATTTTGCCTACAGATCTCCATTAATTCTTCATAACATAGAATCAACAAAATGCTGGAAACATTTTTTATAGATTTTGGCCCATGTTGACATGTTGCTGCAGATTTGTTGGCTGCACATCCCAGATGCAAATCTCATTCTCTATTCGATTGAGATCTGGTGACTGTGGAAGTGAAGCTGTTGTCATGTTGGAAATGATTTTAACTTTACGTTATCCTGTGGTCATAAAGGGATGGACACAAACCACAACGAGCCTCATGTAGACTGTGGCATTTGAAACCATGCTTTATTGGTACTACCAAAGGTGTGCCAAGGAAATCTCCTCCACAGCATTACACCACCGCCACCATCCTGAACCGTTGATACGAGGCCGGAATGGATCCATGATTTCATGTTGTTGACGACAAATTCTGACCTTATCTGAATGTCACAGCAGAAATCATGACTCATCAGACCAGGCAACATTTTTCTAACTGTCTATTGTACAAATTTGGTGAGCCCATCTCTATTGTAGCCTCAGTTTACTGTTCTGAGCTGACAGGAGTGACACCTGGTGTGGTCTTCTTCTGCTTCAAGGTATGACATGGTGTGTGTTCAGAGATGCTCTTCGTGCATACCACAGGTGTAACAATATGATCTTTCAGTTATTGCTGCTTCTTTATCAGCTTGACCAGTCTGGCTGCTAATGCAAAGTCTGGCCATTCTCCTCTGACTTCTGGCATCAACGAGGCTTTTTTTCTATTTTTTTCTTTTTTCTTTTTTTCAGACCAACCCTGTAAACCCACAGTTAGTAGTTTAGCAATCTGGGAAACACTCAGACCTGCCTGTCTGGAACCAACAAACATGCCATGTTCAAAGTCACTTAAATTACTTTTCCTTTCCATTTTGATGCTTGGTTTAAACTTCAGCAGATCGTCTTGACCATGTCTACATACCTAAATGCATTGAGTTGCTGCCATCTGATAGACTGATGAGATATTTGCAGTAACAAGCAGGTGAACAGGTGTACCTAATAAAGTGGCCTATGTATACATGGGAAATATTTTGGGTGAGACAGACTTCCTCATTTATTATTTGGTAAATACATCCACTTCTGTGCCAAATTAAAGATAACTCCAAACATGACTTTGATGACCACACAATGACTTTATCTCTCCATCTCTTATACTCTGTCTCTCTGTAGTTGCTCGGTATCTGGTGTGTGAGTGAGTGGATGGCTGCAGGAAAACCCAAAGCCTTTCAGCTTGTAGAACTCGGACCAGGCCGAGGCTCCTTGACCAGTGACATCCTGAGGGTAAAGCACTGCATGCTCTGTTTCCATCTTTATTTAACCTGAATATGTATCATGCTAAAAATGTGCTGATTAGAAAAGTCAATAAAAACCTGCTGGTGTTACAATGTCCTTGGATGCTTTGGAATTTGCTCTTGGGATCCACATCCATCTATCCGTCCATCCATCAGTAGAACAGTAGAGGGCATCACTGAGCAATTTGCGATTTTTCTTTACCCATGCATTGTTCTTTCATCTGCTCTTGATAAGGGTTTGCCACAGCGCACCATCCAATCCACACATTTGACTTGGCACTGGTTTTTACGCCGGATGTCGTTTCTGACGCAAGACCCCTTTTTAATCCAGGCTTGGGATCTGCACAAAGAATGCAGTAGCCTGGGAATCGACCCAAGGCTTTCCTCATGGCAGACAAGAACCTAATGACTAGCCTTTTATTTATTTAACAGATCAGGAGAACTGAACATTTTTTGAGACTGGAGCCTAATTTCATTTCACACAATGCTTATTAAATCACACTTGAATGAATAAATGAATGAACGATATGCAATACTTATGTTAAGCCATACAGTGACCTATAAACCATTCAAATAAATAAAGCATCTAATTTAAGGCATGAACCAGTGAGAAACCTGTGCAGATGATGACAGATGATCAGGCCGGTGATTAGATCAGGCTGATGCTGAATGCTGAGTGGTTCGAACAGATGAGAGGGGAAATGAGGTTGCTGCTGAGGTTGTTGCATAAAGAAGAAATTTAAAAATGTTTTAAATGCTTTCTACACTGGGTTTGTCATGCATTAGCCTGTAATCATTATGTGACATTTGACTTTCTCTGGTTCATTCCGATCAGTTTTGTTTCATCATTTGTGTGTGTGTGTGGTGCAGGTCTTCAATCAGTTGCAGTCAGTTCTGTGTGGAGCATCAGTGTCCGTCCATCTGGTAGAAGTAAGCCCAAAGCTAAGCGAGGTCCAAGCTCACTGTCTGGCTGGAGACAACACTCAGGTGTGTGTGAGTGATGAAGAGTGTGTGTACCGCACTGGGACCACACACACTGGAATTCCTGTCTCGTGGTACCGCAGGATAGAGGACATTCCCAGGGGTATGCACTAGCTTTGTGTTTTGATTCAAGTGTGTGTGTGTCTGTGTGTGTGTGTGTGTGTTTAAGTAAATGGGACGGTTAGGAGAAAAAATTCCCCTGCACTGAGAAAGGAACTGAAAATGGAAGTGTACAATGTGGAAGTATAAGGGCAGCCAGTAAAGCACATTGTTTTCATAAAAGTTTACTTTTTACTGTAGTTTGTCCTTAAAGAGACGAGACTGCATTTTTAAGAGCCATGAAGAACCAGACCATAACATAAATCCTAAAAATGAGCAAGAAACTCTTCTTACTTAATAAACTTTTCTAAAAAAGAAAAAAAAAAAAAGATTTAAAAGCGGTATAGACAATGTCCCAGTTTGACTTGAACACCCCTCATAAAAATTGTCAGTTCATTATAATCTCTGACTGAAGCCATTATTTGGTTCTGTAACTAATAAAGTATTATTTATTCTCGTTATCTCCAACAGGCTTCAGTATATTCTTGGCTCATGAGTTTTTCGATGCTCTGCCTATTCACAAGTTTCAGGTAAACATTATGCAGTGTGTGAGTCAACTTTGGAGGAATTGAAAAAAACTCAGGGTTTTGATGAGATATACAGTATCTGCATTTCTTCATCACTGTTTTGTAGAAGCACAGATTGAGCCGATTTGATTTGATTCACAAAACTGCCTGTGATTTGAGTGTATATGACGAGTCGGTTCGAGTTGTGCAGCTACAGGCCTTCTCCATTAATCCCTTATTTACATATCATTTACATAACTCTTATTTCTACTAGGCAAATAAAAACGGAATCGTTCAGCAGGCTACAGTTATCTTAGTTCCAGGAAAGAAGTGAATCAGTGAAGACAATTTAAGAGAAGGAAATGATGGTACCTACAGTATATTGTAGCTTCATCTTCTGCAGGACTGATTTTATTATGATGTAGTCATTATACAGTACCAGACACGAGTTTGGATTTATTTTCTACATTCTAGACCAACACTGGAAATTGCAAAGCTATGAAATAACACTTCTGGAATTATGTAATTAAGCAACAACAACAACAGTCAGGTGTCAGGAGGAGACGTTCATTTAGAGTCACCAGCAGAAGAAGCAGACATTAGTACAGTAGTGTATATGATAATAGAAATGTGATTATCTTTTTTTATTATTTGCATGTGTGTTTTTTTTAATAATAAAGAGAACAGAGAAGGGTTGGAGAGAGGTGATGGTTGATATCGACCCTGAGAAACCCGATAAGCTCAGATTTGTGGTGTTTCCTGCTCCTACTCTCGCATCTGCAACACTCATACAAGTAAGCACGCAAACTTTAAAAACTTTGCCTTTATTTTATCTAAGTTTGGTTTGAAGGGTCTATCGTCAAATCTTTTCTCACCATCCGTATCCTGCCTTCTGATTATCTGAACATTTCCTGTTTTGCTGCACTTTGGGCGAGCTACAGATGTTGCACATTCACCGTTAGTGTCTGAGTAAAAGGCTGGGTATAGAACATCAGCCTGTCAGTTCTGCTAAAATGTTCGAAATATACAGATATTTTCTCATGGAATCAGACTATGGAACATCTGGATTACATTTGAAGTACTTATTTAATTCATACATCAGAGAAGTGTTTGAGTTGGCAGTGTTTGTGTAGCCTGCCAGAGACTTACATCATGCGTGCATGCCTGCTTTAAAGTCATGCCTCGTGGGTTAACAACAGGAGTTTGCATGCCAAATCTGACCTCATGCAGTACCGGTGCGCCTTCGATGTGGAATTCGCTCCCAGCTCTTTTCATTGTAAGGTTTAATTTAGGAGCTGGATGTATTGGCAATTGGCAAGTTGTACCGTGGCTTTGGGACATTCTGATTGGCAGCGAGGTAAATGTGGTGTTCTCTTGGTATCACGGGCATCTCTAACAGAGAGTTCAAAATCCTATATTAAAAATAACTGTAGTTGTAATCATAAAGTAGAAAAATTAATGTAGAATTAAGAGGGCTGGCATTGCCGAACATGGAACTATATGAAATATCATTTGAGATTCAAATCTGGATAAATATTGGAGTATTAAAGGTAACAATTAACCTTGGGTTCAGATAGAGATTGATCTTACTGCCACCTTTGAGCCAATAGAAGTGCTGTTAATTGGGTGTAAATATTAATCTTGTTTTGGTGCATTCCAGAGAAATGTGAGCTAACGCCTAGAAACTTTTACATATTTCTCAACATAAGCAGTACAACTAGGGGGAAAAAAACTATTATGTGGGAATAATGTCTATGTAAGAATATTATGAAAATAAGTGATTTATAAGGCAGACAATTTATGATCTTTACAAGAGCTTAAAAACGATTTTGGGCTGAGACACGAGGGGATTTTGGTAGTATTTTCAAATTATTAGCCGTATAAAGAGTTTTAAAGCAAACAGAGTACAAATGATTATAATGTTATCACAAACAGCTCAAAAAAGTGCCTGGCGAACCCTTTATATGGCAAACATTTAAGGAACATCTGGAAAAGAGATCTTACAATCATACGAGAAGATAAGTGGGAAAGTATAGTAACGGGGGCAGGATGCTTAGTTGGAGGTAAACTTCCACAAATGGGAATTACAGATGATGGCTTTTGTTGGAGGTGTGAAAAGGAAGTGGGGACGTTTTCTTCCTTTAATATGAGACTGTTGATGTGTTTCTCCATTTTGGAAGCAGGGAATAAAAAGTATGGAGAGTGGCGGCAGACACCAGTGCCAGCGTCTCCAGCAATTATGTTTACTAGGAGACGCGTCCCTCCTTCCACAAAGCTCGACCAAACACTTGCACGGGCAGGCTTTATTGGAGTTGTAAGGATTGTTCTTCGACATGATGGAAAAGATGGAAAAGGCCGAGTTTGACTGATGGGATAAAACTAATGACAGATATCGCCTCTTTTGAATGTCTAATAATAAAGATGAGAAGTTTTATGAAGATTTTGTGGTGTATAAATGGAGGGAACGAAATGGGAAGCAATCCTTCCACATACTGTATATTGTAGCACTCTCATGCCCATGCAGTATGTTTATACGCATCAAGTCACTCTTTGCCCCTGTTGCTCTTTTTTGCTCTGCCAGGTTATTTGCCCAAATTGGTTGTCATACAAATGCATGTTTGATATTTTGATATTTAATATTTGTAAATTGCAATAGGCTTATCTACTAGATAACTAGACTCCATACACACACTTTAGTTACACATAGCAATGGTTGTGTAACCAGACTTGGGTTGAAAATTGAAAATTAAGATGTAAAATTCCCACTTTTTACTAAAATTTGTGTGAAAAAATGGTTGCTAGGCAACAGAGGTACGTATATGCTAGCTAATATAAAACAATTTAACTAACTTTCACCCTGATATAAAAATCTGTCTTAAATATCCTTAACTTTTCTTCACATCATCCCTTTATGTTTTTTCATCATTTCACGTTTTGTATATCTCTCCTCAGGCGGATGAGCAGCGGGAGCACGCGGAGGTTTGCGCAGAAGGCGGAGTCATCATCCAGAAGATGGCCAGTCGGGTCTCTGAGGATGGGGGTGCAGCACTGATCGCAGACTACGGGCACAACGGAACGAAGACGGACACGTTTAGAGTGAGCGTCCTGATAATGAGTAGTCCTTTCAGTTTGGGCCTGTGGTTCAGCTTAGGTCATATCCACCCTTTGCCCTTTTAGGGGTCAAATGTCCTTGGGTGTTATCGATGAGCCTAATTCAATCCATCTGCCTTGCCGACGAGCAGACAAAGGCTGTGTGTGTGTGTTTCTGTAGAAGTAGTTCTGTAAATCTGTAAATACAGCTCATGCAAGGTGTGTATACTGTAGATTATACAAAATACATACATTTTTCCTAATGCAATCTGCCCTTAAGCACTAACTTTTTTTTTCTTCTGAAGGATGCCAAAAATTCCTTGTGATCATAACCACAATACTTTTTTTTTTCCATTGAAGGGTTTCAGAGGACACAAACTCCATGATGTTCTCGAGGCCCCGGGCAGCGCTGACCTGACTGCAGACGTTGACTTTAATTATCTGAGGAAGATGGCTGGAGACACAGTGGTCTGCCTCGGACCCATCACACAAAGAGCCTTTCTCAAGAACATGGGCATCGACACACGCCTTCAGGTCAGGATGAACTGTCACACAGACAACACACTCCATATTAGAATGTTTTATACTTTAATGATGTCACAAACCATTAAGACTGGTGTTCAAGTCAAACCGGGACTTGTCATAAAATGTTTCATGAATTAAGGAATAAAAATGGTTGCCATTTACAGAATACCTTAAGCACAGTACGATGTTGAGACGCAGTAAAACATTTGAATGTAAACAAAACATTTTAAGGTAACCTTAAATAAAGCTGTATGTATGTGAATAACAATCCCGGCCAAGGTGGTTCAAAGCCCAGTGTAGTCACTCTCATCGAGTGGAACCCCTGATCCTTGAAAGTTAATGGATAAACTCCGCCAAAGTGTGGACGAGACGCATCTGTCTGTAGGAACTGTCCAGACATAAAGAATAATATTAAAGATTGTTCAATCAAACAGAACTCCATTTGATGTTCAGCCATTAAGAAGAGTTTCTTCAGTAAGTTCACCCTGGAAATTACATTTAATTTCATTACTTATAACACATTCTTTTTTTAATGTTCATCCCATTTTCCAATATATTGTTTAGGATAAAGCATCCCAAATACCTAATACGCTAATTATTTCACAGCACTGTAAAGTATATGTGACCAACAGTCATGTGACCATTCTTTCTTTCTTTCTTTTTTATCTCAGTTCTTTTGTAGGTTTTTGAATGGAGTTTTCACCTTTAAATACATAAAGAACAAATAGTATTGTAACAGTTTTCCATTTATAACTGCTTTAATGTAAATCCATAAAAACATGACCTCTGTGGTCCTTCTCAGATCCTGCTGAGAAGCTGCAACGACTCTCCCACCCGAGCTCAGCTCGTCCACAGCTACAGCCTGCTGACTGATCCGGATAAGATGGGAAACAGGTTCCAGTTCTTCTCGATGCTGCATCCCAGTCGGCTCGCTCAGCCGGAGGAAGAGAAACGAGTCATGATGGAGAGAAGAAGGAAGGGCCCGGCACCGCTCCCTGTTGCTGGATTCAGTGAGCTCGGACTGAACTGAGAGCCAATTCAAAGCCCTAAGTATTTTGCTAAATAAAAGCAAAAGACAAAGAAGGTGTGAGAAGCTTGGATAAGATAACTGAGCACCTGACATGCTATTGCTGAATGCAGTAGCTTTATACAATGCCATTTTTTTCTCTTTTAAAAGTTTAGATGTATTACACTGTATAGTACATAGCCTAGTCAGAACTCATGGTTAATTTAATATGCTTGATTCTTTCTTAAAATGTAGTTTGTTGTATAAAATCCTGACTTGTTTCATGCATTGTGTCCATGTTGAACAGAGCCCTGTGTCTAGACTTGGTGTTTCTCATCAGACTATGCCTTCATGGTGCAATCTAATTTAGCCGCAGACCAATTTTTCTAAATTAAATCATGTTTTATAGAGGCCTTTAAGCACTTTCTGCATCACTAAACATTGAATCACTGAAAGCTTATGGCAAAGCATACATTTCGATTGAGAGCAGTGCACTAATGTGGCAGGGATAGAGTGAATCAAAAGCAAGGATGTGGCTGTAATCAATTACTGTAGCCATGAATAACAGAGTGAACTCTTCTGCACTTCTGTTTCGTCCATCAGCGTGATGAAAAAGTGGTCAGAAAATCATCCAATCCAGGCAACTTTTCCCCATTTTTCAGTTGTTTTTTTTTCTTTCTTTTTTTTTAGAATTTTTTCTAAAAAGACTACATGTAAAAAATGATGCCATTCTGAGATGCTCACAATAGTTAAATAGTTTGGATATGACCTGCCTGCTTGGTTGCAACCTCTGCTTATCCAGAAATGTCTTTTACATTGCCATTTCATGCTCAATACATGTGCAACACTTTGTAAACATAAAAAAAAAAATAGAAAAACAGGAATCATGGTCCAAATAGTTAGCTGGTGAGATTACTAATAGAAAAAAAGCCCTGGCAAAAGAATGATATTTTATTGTGAAGGAAAGATCAAAACTTTTTCATAGTGTATGAAGACTACGTACTGGACCTACGACGGACAGAAATAAAAGGTTATTGTATGGTTAAAGTGCATGAAAAGCCAAAAAATTAAGCCGACTGTGGTGTATACGAAAATTAAAATGTCATTTTATGGTGATATAATACACATTGGGATGTTTCCTGTACGTTTTTTTTTTATTGTAAGAATATTGTTATAAAAATTCAAGGTCTATTAAAATCTTACATTAAACAACATTGTATGATGCTTTTATGGCACAATTTTAGCTATACCACTACAGCAATATAGAAATAAAGATTCATCGTTAGTGCATATACGAGGAGTGTTCAAGTCAAACTGGGACTTTTGATTGTGCTGGAATAACAACAGTTGTAAGAGTAAAAAGGTTTATTTCTCTCTCTCTCTCTCTCTCTTGGACTGAACTCTCTGATTTCAGATCATCAAACACATTTAAATATTAGTCAAAGATAAGTAAACGCATCATGCAGTTTTTAAATGAGGGTTTTTATTATTAAGGGAAAGATTCCCAAAAAGTTGGGACACTATACAAATCGTGAATAAAAACTGAATGCAATGATGTGGAGGTCCCAACTTCTAATATTTTATTCAGAATAGAACATAAATCACTTTAAGTGATAATCTATCATTTTAAGGGAAAATTATGTTGATTTAAAATTTCATGGTGTCAACAACCACTGTGTGGCATCTCCCCTTCTTCTTACAACACTCAACAGATGTCTGGGGACAGAGGAGACCAGTTTCTCAAGTTTAGAAATAGGAATGCTCTCCCATTCTTGTCTAATACAGGCCTCTAACTGTTCAAT
>JAOVVB010000035.1:8173280-8190970 GCA_028570985.1 Heterobranchus longifilis
TGCACTGTGTTTTGTCACAACACACTGTTGGGGATGGGACAGATCGTGACACTGTGTTCGGGGTTATGGCCTTACCACCACCCTACACCGAGTGTACAACTGAAGATTTAGCCGAACTGCTATGCATGACAAGGTTAGAGACAACGAGTCAGAAATAAATGTGAATAAATTCCTATAAATATATTTACATCATGGGGAATGCAGATAAATGCATCATAGCTGTGTCATGCACACAAAAAAGCTTGTCATTAGTATAGTTATAGTATAGGCATGTGCTTTCATCTGTATACCATTATACAGTGTACTGCAGTACTGAGGTTGAGCACAGACAGCATTCGAACCGTGGATTATATTTGCTATGGAAAGTGTAGTAAATGGGATTTTCAATCCTTTATCAGATTGCCCTTTTTTAAAAAATATATTAAACTTCCAATTTCCAGTCCAAAACATACATCATGGCGCCTTTTCTTCAATGCTTCCTTTCTTTGTAAATTGTGTAGCTTAAGCCCCCATGGACTTCTTCATTTTTTATTTCTTCCTCCATTTTTTTTATACATCACAGTTCCGTACTGTTCTTCATCAGATTCTTTCTTTTTCTATTATTTTGATGTCTTTCTTTTTTTTTCTTTTGAACAGTGTGAAAAGTAGTACGATAATAGCAATTATACAAGAATAATATTTTTTCTTATATAGCAAACTGTAATAGCAATTAATATGTAAATAATATGTTATAGTATTACATGCTGATAGGTTGTTATTATTATTATTACTGAAGATCCAATGCATTATTAAATAACTGCACTGACAGCATTGTTATTCCTAAGCATTACAGGGCACAGGTCAGGAGGTCAGAACTACAACAACATGGGAATAATTCTAATAATAATATTAATGCTGGCAGCAGGAGCTATTGGAACACAAGTAACTCACTGTGTATCTTAGACAGACGTTGTCTGTCTGTTTATTACTCACTGTGGTCTTTTCCCTGGCCGTGGCTGCTGCACACGCTGGGCTGAGGGGTGACGGGCATCAGGGCCTGCCGGATGGCCTTCTCCCAAGCATGTGCCACTTCCAGTCCGACTCCTGATGCTGCGAGCGTCGCACTGGTGTGCTGCATGCCCGTGTTCTCCCCTACGTAATACACCATGTTGTCTGTGATGATTTCGAAGCAGTGCGGATTACTTCCTTGCGCCAGGCTACTAAAATCCTGTGCCAGGTCCACCTGCAGGATTTCTGACAGCGGGATCTCCTGGATCATACACACACACGCACACATGCACAAAGGTAGCAGAGGTTGAGTCCTATTCCAGTTTGGCTTCAATAAGGAAAGCTGGTCTGTAACTCCTTATACCCCCTCTCTCTCTCTCTCTCTCTCTCTCTCTCTCAACCACTCTACTCAGAAATAAACTGAGAGGGCTTTTCTTTCGGTTCCACACCAGAAAAATCCCACCTTCCTTCCTTGAGGCCAACCCGCCCATGAAGAGAAGAGCGTTTAAGAGGGAAGGAGTGAAGATTTAACCAATAGGAGCCAAGCTGCCTGTGGTCAGAGCCGAGCGCCACATGAGAGGGCGCCGGATTACAGGGCAGGACGGGCACGAGCCACGCTGGCGGCCTGCCAGTCTGAATAACACCCCGCCTGAGTTTGTGGAGCGCGGGAAGACCCCCACCCTGACTCCTTATAACCTCTCTCTCTTTCTCTTTCACTCACATACACACACACACACACATTTCCTAATCATACTTCAAAGGAAGGGGTCATATTCTAAAAAAGCTAAAAGAGGTCAGAGGGTTAGTTAAGATAAATTTTTAAAAAAAAACAGTACGAGGAGAAAGAGATGGCTGGGAGGTGTAGCATTAGGTAGGCAGAGACAGAGAGAGAGAGAGAGAGAGAGAGAGAGAGAGAGAAAACAAGAGAGGGAGAGACACAAATCCACCCATCGCCCTGCCTGTCTGTGAGAGAGGCGTAAAAAATGTCACACACACAGACAGCAGTCTGGGTATTTTAACAGGAATAGTAGGCAAACTGTATAAATGGAACTTAAGGAGTACGTAATTTTCACCTCACAGTTTCACTCTAGAAATACGTTCAAATACTCTGATAAAGGTTTCATGCTAGGGGTTTTGGCTTTTTAATGGAGTTGAATTTTGAATGTAGTTTTTATTACTCCTCCTTGCAATTAATACAGTGACATTACCATCTTCCTCTCTTGTTCTCTTGTTCATTTTGAAAAATGAAATAAAAAGTCCCCAGATCTCAATTTGAATTAGCACTCTTGGGACGTGCCAGACAAATATCTGATCCACGGAGTCTTCAGCCCCCAACCCACAGGAGCCATAGGAGCCACTGGCCACGTCCTGGTGCCAGACACCACAGTACACCAGCAGAAGCCTTGCAGAGTCATGCTCCGAGGGGCCAGACAAGGTGAACCTACACAAGACTGGGCATATTGTTTTATTTCATAATGTTTTGGCTGATCGGTGTACACAGTAGCTATAGAGTTGAAAGGAGGTGGGAACTAGATGAAAAACCAAAAAAATATTGGAAAATAAAACGTTGACAAAAATTAAACATAGAATGCAGGTTTTTTTTTTTGTTTTTCTTCATACCTTAAATAATGCAAGCATCTATGTAGGTCTGAGGATTATTATGTGAATCTATAGTGCAATAGCATTTGCAATGGAATATCCTGAACACAGCACTTTAAAAAATGAAAAGAAAAAAAAAAAAGAAATCCTAAGGTTAATCCAAATATTTAGAACAAAATACTGCCAAGAGTATTCATCTGTTGTCGCAGTGAGCAGAGAGAGCTTTACCTTATAGTATTTGGCTCCGGAGTCATTCTGGAAAAGTGTCAGACTTTTGCTGTCCAGCCTCCAATAATGTCTCTTTCTCTAAAAAACATCAATCAGCAGACAACAATCAGCAACAAGCAATCATAAAGCAATTATTAATGGCTAAATGTAATGCCTTAATGTAATATTGGCATACCAACTTTAACTGTTTATAGATATATCAGCTATACAAATTAAAGGGAAAAAAACTGCTGGCACTGTTTTACTTCACTCTCCGAAGTGAACACCCATGGGAGACCAAATGCAAGAATGTCTTTTGGTTGATGTTTGATTCATGGTTTATGTTCCCAGTACAGCTTTGTGGATTTGTGCCAAGACAGTTTATGTTGTTCTTTTCCGCTTTAATTTGTCACCTGTAAGTCTATTCTAAGTCTAAGTCTCACCAAGTTGTCTCGGCTGGTATAGTGCACCATCCAGCCCTCCTTCACTAAGGTGGAGCTGCGTCTCTTGGTGTGTTTTATGGACTGGACCACACGCATCAGAGGGATGTTACTGCTGGTGGATGGACTACAGAGAGCGTACAGACATGGCAGAAAATGTTAAATGTCAAATTGTTACTTCAGTACAAAATGACACGCTTTTATTTATACCTTCACTTCTTGTTACAGTCATTCAGTTATTTATACCAAGTGATTCTTGTTACAGTCGCCACGCCAAAGCTTATTATTTTACTATACCAGCACATGGTTTTTATTCCTCTCAAAGCCACAAAAATGTTTCCAATGGTTACAAATTTATGAAATAATGTAAAGATTGTGACAGATGATGCATTCTATATGTCTATACACTGCCTGGCCCCTCAAAAACAAGTCTTGGATTTAAATAAGTAAATATTTAAGATCTTTTAATTAGAAAATTACTGATGTTTTTAATATGTTTTAGTTGCAACAATGATTTTATTCCTAACTAATGAAGTGAGTAGCTTCTCATCTTTTAAACAACTATGTTGGAAGATCCTGTGGTCATGGAAAAAATGTTTGTGTTTCATAAGGGTCAAATTATTGGCCTGCATCAAGCAAGGAAAAACAACTACAGATTGATTGCTGAAATTACTGGTCTTGGGGTCAAAAATGTCTATTGCGTTATAATATAATATATTGTGGAAAAAATGTGGTCCGAAAAAAATCTGAATGATCATGAGTGGAGATCACTTAAACACATGGTGAAGTTGAATCATGAAAAACTGATAGTAAAAATAACAGCTATGTTTAACATCATACCACGATCTGGGGTTGCTTCAGTTGGTCAGGTCTAGGCTCAGCAATGTTATGTGGCAATAAAATGAAGTCAGCTGATGGTCTGAACATCCTGAATGACTGAAGGTTATCACATGCATTCTTTTTTATTCGTCCCTGATGGCACAGCCAATATATTCCAGAATTCAATTTTTAAAGACGACCATGAATAATCATTTTCACACACGAATTGGTCACCAGTTCATGAGTCCTGATCTTAATTCCACTGAAAGTCTTTGGCATGTGCTGGAGAAATGCATACAGAGTAGTCTGACTCGCCTATCATTACTACACAATTAATGCAAGTCTTGAAGTAAATAAATGTTGTGAAGCTTGTTGTCCAGGTTGATGAAACCATGCCAGAGCAGATCAAAGCTAAAAGGGGCTCAATGAGTGTAGTTCTATAAATAAGCATAAAACAAGTTATTTCCTGTTATCGCTCACACTATAGCACCTATTAACAATTATTAACTATTATAAGCATCTCTTTTTGTTACATTTATTATTACAGAGCAATCAGAAAACACAAATATATGTGTCCTGAAAGGTATGTTAGAAAACTTACTTTTACAACACACTGGTTTCTATAAATTTAAACTAGACATAAATATATTTTTATTAGGAGACTAGTGCCAGCTCTAGGTACAGTAGTTTGTTACTATAATATCAGTGAGCTGATTAATATAAAATCAATCAGCATTTTCCGACCAAAGTATTAAAAACTAATTTGTAATCATATTCTGATTTTAGTATAGCTATTATAGTATATGTACTTACTTTATTTAACTTTTTTTTTTCATTTCTACTTACTTTGACCTTCAACATCCTCTTGACAGTTTTATGTATAACATATGTAGGTTGTACGTTTTTTTATACTGCACTGTTGTTTAGAGATGGGGAAAAAATTTATTCAGTTGCGTACTGCAATTATTTTGCATGGCAATTCATGTATTGTCACACTGACTCCAAAATCGAAAAAAAAAAAAACTTTTAATTTATACGCGTTTGCATTTGAGGTGGCAAAATATTGCAATTCCTTAATAATCCTACAGATGGCACGTATTCACACATTGGCAGGCAGCAGAGAATCCTGTGGGGTAAAAGCGGGCTATTTGCTAAGGTTGTTTAGAATTGTACAATTCTAATTACAATTAACAAATTCTAAAAAAAATGTGAAAAATACAGAATCGTGATACTTGAAGAATCAGAATACAAATCAAATCGACACCTAGGTATCGTGATACTATCATTTCAGCTGCTCCCTGGTGATTCCCATCCCTACTGTTGCTCTACTTGTTATTTTCCTTTCATGTAACTGCCTGGAAAAGTGTCCAACAACTCAGAAGAAAGGGCAGAGAATCTGGACAGCGACCATAATCACCTGATCGCTTTCACTGTTTCTTCATCCTTTTCTCCATCCATAAAGGGAGCATCCATGTCCTCTGGAGTGATCGACTCCTCAGCGTCATCCATGCCTCGACTGCTCTCACTGTGCACGTCACTGCTGTCCACCTCCATTGTGACCTCAGAGTCGATCCCTGGGCTAGCTGGCTCTGTGCATGCACGCACACACACACACACACATATTTATATATATATATAAAACACCAATTATCACCATACACTCCTCTGAAGAACTACTGACAGTGTATGAACGAATGTCGTCCATCACAGAGCTAATGAGAACTCGAGTTTCTGCCTCTCTGATGGACCGAGAATGCTCACCTCCGTTAAACACGACCTCGCCCAGGCAGTCTCTCGGCACTTTCGATGCACATCTTTTATGACAGTTGAATTTGCAATCTGAAAGGGGCAAGCGTCAAAGATCTTAGTTTAACGTTATTTTACGCTACGTTTCATTATTTTATAATATCTATAGAGTTATGTGGATTTTAGTGTAAGACAATAGAAAAACTATGGGAAAGAATAATGCAGTTAGTATTAAAGTTACCACCCTAAAGCTGATTATATTCCAATAACAGCATGTTTTATTTCTCTTATACTGTATCGATTAATAATATAATATACTGTCTAAAACCAAAACCGTCGATGCCCTTGCAGTAGGACCTACTGTCGTAGCTGCTGACCAGTCAGAATCAAGAATTCACCGCACTTTGCACTTATAATGAGTTAATGTATGGTATAATATATGTATGTATCCAGGGTGTTGTACCCTTGCACTGCATGCCCTGCCGGAACAAGCCCTTGAGCAGTCGTTTGCAGTATTGGCAGATGGTGGGTCGGGTGTACGTGTGCACGTTGAAGGTGTGTGGCACTTTGACTCGGCCCAACACCATCTTTTCCATCCAGATGGGCCGGCCGCTCCACGACGGGATCCGTTTTCCTGCCTCCAACAGTGGCCTCAGCTACACACACACACACACACACACAAACACATGTAGATATGAATAAAATTTTTTAAAAAGTTAATAGATATTAAGATGCAACCTCACCTAGCAAACTCCAAAGTAAAAAAAACTGTAAGGAGAACTCTATTAATGTCAAAATTACAGAAACAGAAGTGAATTTAGACAATGTCCACACTTTTGGTCAGTAGGACAGTTTAGTTTAGTTAGCAGTTTGTTTGTTTTTTTGTTAAATTAGGTCTTTGTGTGAAATTTATTAACATATCAGAGGGAAAAGTTAATATTCCTGGCAGTTTGCCTTTATTTTATAGTGTTATGATGTCTTTACATTCTTAGCATCGCACTTTAGGTGCTAGCTAGCTAGCTAGCTAGCTAAATCATCAACCTCAGGTATTAGCTAGTTTACCTTTAGTTTTCAAATTTCTGGTAATGTTCACACCACTGTCATAGTAGATTAAATTTACCTTTACAGAATTTGGCTCTTATTCGACTTAAGTGCACATAACTGCTTTCAATCATTAAATATATCCTCATACTGGGTTACTAACTGGGGGTACCATCAGTCAAACACTGTTGGGATTTTTTTTTGTTGTTGTTGTTGTTTTGTTGTTGTTGTTGCTATAGTTTATTGTTTTGTGTGCCATATTCATATTTATAGTCTCTATGTTTCTTGCCTTGTACCCAAAGTTCATGTTCACGGTTCTTGTTTTCTCAGTTTCGTCCACAACAAATTATCACTTGTATACATCGCTACTACCAATTCCTGACAACGCCATGAATAGTAAATACCATGTCTGGTTGAAAAAAATTACAACCATTTTAATTAGGAATATGAAGAATAAAAAAACAATTATGTTGTAAAGGAAGTCGATATATTTTTAGAGTCACTGTTAAGGCTGTATAACTTTAACTTTAAACCGGTTGTCTAGCATTTTTTAAGAGCCTTGCTGCTTCTGCCCACTCACTTCTTCTCTGAGTGTGAGTGGAAAAAATATGTAAAAATTCAGCAGAGAAAAATATGAAGAGTCACAGACAGACCTTGAGTGAGAGATATACTGTAAAGCATGACACTGGATAAAGCTACTTAGCCTCGACTGAAGAAAGCAATAAACCACCTGACTTCACTTTATCGTCTTTCAAAAACGATCACCGTGACACAGGGTACTTAAAACAGCAAGAACTTTTAAAGAAAAACAGTTAAACAGCACTTAATCTGGTGAAAACACTAAACTACAGTAACTTTACTTAGGCTCAAAATTCTTATCGCATTTTAATAATTGCTAACGGTGTACAACATAATATGTATAAGTTCGGGTATATGTAGCGTACATGTACAGTATACTGCGCTCATTTCAAAGCTCTCATTTCAACTCCCTTATCAGGATGAATTCATTCAGAAAGACAAAACAACTTTGTATCCAGCAGAAAAAGAGTTAGAGAAAAAGGGTCAGAAACTTGGCTTGGATATACTGTAAGGTTGTAAAAAATAAAGTGACTTTTTTTAAAATACTGTTGCTACTATTGAACTGAATTGAATTGAAGAGAAGCAAAAAATAAAACAGGAGATCAAAAGGAATAGAGAAGATAGAGAAAGAGAGAGAAAGCAAGAGAGAAAGAGAGCTCAAGATAAAAAAAAATGAATTGCATACCTCTTCAGATGAAGCGACCACGCTCTCGATGGCCGCAGGACGAGGGATGGACAGAGAGGGTCCCGGCAGGGACACGTTGGACAGACGTCTCTTTCGCACTCCGGTGCAGTTGTTGGGAATCTTAAAGGCGCAGCGCTTGTGGTAATTAAGCCCACATCCTTCACAAACACAGATAGACACACAGGTAAAACATTTAGCATACGCCCCTCCGCTGGTGAATAAAAGTTCTACAACATATGCAATGTATAATAGTTCTCCCTGTGCACAAAAAAAAACAGGTGGTTAGATCTAATTAGATCTAGGCTATCTGGCTGAAGAGTTGTGCTAATTAACTGATTAACTGTGAAAAACTGGTTATAAGACAATGGTGTTCAGCTTCTTGATCCATGGCTTGAGTCATCTCCAGACCTACTTTTTTTTTATCTATGCCCAGCCGGATCTAGCAGGAGAAAAGGGTAAGGAGTTTACAGTAAATATTATATAGAAAAATCATTGCATAGAATAACACATTATTCTATAATTTCAATTTTGTCTAAATAATTTTGGTCACCACTGTACACTATAAAAAGTGATTATGGACTTATGTAGATTTTACTTATTGGTATAACATCTCTGTGACTACAATAAATGAAGTTTGCAAATATACAGAATTCTATTTAATGAGTTTCACAAGCAGGCAGCACAGTGGCATAGTGGTTAGCACTGTCGCCTTGCACCTCCAGTGTCTGGGTTCGATTCCCTCCTCAGGGTCTGTGTGCATCTGCATGTTTTCCCTCTGCTTGGTGGGTTTGATCCGGGTACTCCGGTTTCCCCCCACAGTCTAAAGACATGCAGATTAGGCTAAATGGCATTCCCGAATGCATGAGCGTGCGAGTGTGTGCGTATGTGTGTGCCCGGTGATGGACCGGCACCCTGTCCAGGGTGTACCCTGGCTCATACCTAAGTCACCCCGCAGCCCTGTATACAGGATAAACAGTATAGACAATGAGTGAGTGAGTTTCATTATTTACTTTTTTGTTCAGAATGTATATTTTACAGTGGAAATTCTGCTTTTCATTTAAATGTTGATCCGTGCATTATATTTTTCAGTGTAATAGGCATTCAGAATGCTCCTCCTTTTAATATAAATCTAATAATAAATATGGATAAAACTGCATGTACTGTTATTTCCATCTTATACAGTGTAACTGCTTAAATATAAAACACAGACACTCCTCAGCGCCCACTAGTGGCTTTCAGTCAACTTTCATAAACACTGCACACAATCAGGTCAAGCACCGCCTGGATATGACATTGCAATATAAAGTACTTCCTGTGATTACCCTATTGTAAAATAATCTGTTATTTTATACCAGTACACGCATTTAAAGAAGCACAGACACCACCTATATACAATATCCTTCACTTGCATTTCCACCAAGCACTAAATGAGTGTGAAAATGCAGGACATGAAAGCTATGTCCATTCTAAAGCAACACAGGCAGGAAGCCGCCTACACGGGGAAAGCGTCCCAGAGAGCTCTCACTTTGATCCCAGCACAGGAACGGCATTGCTGCAGCGTGACCTTTTCACACAGCCAGGTTTAAGCTTCCTCACACACTCAGGATGACATTATAGTTTCACTGGTGCTCGTATCTACTTTTTAAACATCCCCATGTAAGGCTGACAAACTTGGTAACATTACTAACTAATGCATATGTATATAGAAAAAAAAAAAAAAAAATTCTTTAACTGTATCACTGTTATCAACTGGTATGCTACACCCGGGGAATTGTATGTAGTGTATCGTTTAAGTCAAAGCGAGTTTTATGGTACTTTACAGGATGGTGGAAGAGAAATACATACAGAAGTCGAAAAAGCTGTCCTCATGGAGGGACAGTGATGGAGGAACACATTCCTCTTCCTGAGCTACAGTTGGCTAGATCATTTGTTTTTATTCACTAAGAGGCTGGGCATTCGAAATGGCATTCAAATCTCCATAGCAACCACAGCAAAACAGTGGAACATGTGAAGCGCTGAATGTTGTTTTTCGTTCCACCAGTGTTCCGACAAAAGCATTTCGCTGTTACGTTCCATCTCATTTTATGTCCTACTTTGGTTGGTTCATAAAGGCTGGGTATCCATGATAATACTGCAGTGTGTGTGTGTGTGTGTGTGTGTGTGTATGCACACTGTAGAATTATTTTTATAAACTGACTATGCAATAACAAACACTACTGTTTCTTAATTACCTATCTGTACATCCACTGAAATTAAAAATGTTCTTTAATGGTTTTTCATGACCTTCTTTTTATACCCATGAGTTCAGGTTAGGGCTCTTTGCTGTGGGGTTCCCCATACACAAGTGCTACTACGTCAGAGGCTATCAATTCAAAAATTTGTTTTAATTTAAATATTTTTTTGGCTATAAATCCAGACTATTGAGCTGCACTACATATAAACATAAAATAAATACAGTTTAGGTTAGTAAACATGTCCGGTCGAAAAGCTTGAAAATCTCTTACTACTTCAAGAACATGAAACACTTCAAAATTACCCCCAAGCTCGCTCAGACTTGTTCAATTATAAATTATTTGCCGTCCTGACTATACAGAGAGTGAATCATCAAAAACCTCTCTATTTCTCTCGCCCAGATTCCTGCTTAAGGCCGCCAAAAAACCTGTACCAAACTATCAGCCGGGTTTCATAAGTGCCCCAAAGGAAGAGTGGAAAAGATTGGTCCAGCCTTTGGGGCGGTAAGAGGGTTTGTTTGCGACCTGCCACACAATGGTTTTTCTCATAGCAAACAATTCATTTCTCACTCTAAAGATTTAGCCTAAAATCAGTCTATTGATCGGCCCCCATATTTTTGGAGCAAACACACCAAACTTGACATCACACAAGCATGTAACGTCCTCTCTCAGAACAGAACAACAAACAGAACAATAAGAAAAGGTCTAGCCCCAAAGGTTCCCAAGAACCAGACCTGTGCTTTTCCATATAAGTGTATGAAGTATGGAAAATTTAAGCTTTGAATGAACAATGCATACAGTGCCATTGCTAGAACAACAGGGATAAACCACACCCCCTCCACTCAAACACAAACTAAGTCATCAGCCAGGATTTAGTCTTATATCTGAATGAGGAATTACTGAGCTGTTTTCAGTTTTGTTCAGGAAAGGTGTAAAGATGGTGCAACACAGTTTCTTAAGGAACTGTCTCTAGATACAAATTTCATCCAACCATCTAAGAACCTCTGTAGTCCAACTAGGGACCGTGGAGGCCAATGGTAACCATTGTATTTATTCCCATTTTTAAAAACTTAGTAGGACCTCTGGTCAACATCCACACACTACAGACAATTTGGGAACGCCAATTAGCATTTCTCTGGATTGTGGGAGAAAACCTACCAAGCACGGGAAGAACATGCAAACTCCATGCACATAAACCCAGAGCCTGAAGATGTAATGTGACTAACCACTAAGCCATCGTGCTGGCAGTATACAAGTTGCTGGCTTTATAATCCCACAACAGTGCTCTAATTCAGGCTATTTATTGTAATTTATGTGCAATAAAAATGACAATTATTAGCCAAACACTGGCAGAAACTAAAACTTATATCAGTGGTTTTCAGATTAATTACAGTAATCTGATGGTTATCAACCACTGACTAATTCAAAATACAGATTAAATTCCATTTATGTCTATTAGCTAAAGTAAATGTATTTTCTGTGATTTTCTTAAACAACATAATGGCCTACTGATATTAAAACAAACACACATTGAGGTTGTGGTTAAAGTCAGAAGCCGTATAAGAAAATTTTAACATTGTTTTGGGGGTAAAAACAAAGGTTCTTCTGTTGTATGTGGTAGATTCCTACAGCAGAGTACTTCTTTATCAATTTCTTTATCAATATAGAAAAAGTGTATTTCTTTTTCTTAGGAAGCTAATAACCATCTCATCACTAGACAATTGGTTGTGTGTGAGAATTTGGGATGTCCCAAAAGTGTCCATGGAAAATTAGCTAGCAAAAATGAATAACGCATCAAATTTCGACTCTCTTCCCCAAGACCACCAGACACTATAGACCAACATTTTTTTCCCATATTAAACTTTTTATAGTGATAATGTAAACCAAATATTTAACTTGAATATCGCACTGTGAAAATGTCAACCTTTAACACTAAGAACATCAGATAATTCAATGCGACGATGCTTACCTTCACACTTGAGACCCTGACGCACGAGACCCCACAGCATCTCGCCGCAGTCGTCGCAGAACGCCGGGGCTTTGTAGGAGTGCACATACAGAGCATGAGGACGGATCTGAAAGTCCTCGACGGTGGCAAGAGCTGTGGGACAAGCACAAGGAAACAGACTGTGTCAATAATATTACCAACAGAGCAACAGGAAAGTAACAGCAAAGACAAGAAAACCATCAAGTCTTTTTCCAACTGCTCACAGGTGCCTCAGATTCCTGTTCTTGGCTTATAGGAGTGGAACATAATTGTAGCTCATCTGACTCAAGGTTCAAGATACCCGCGCATTCTGAGATGGTTTTTAGTCTGGGCATTTGCCTCAGACATCTTTCATGAACAAGGCAGTGCTGCCCACAGAACTTCTGCTTACTCTGTGGGTTTTTTCACAACATGTGCGTATATTCTAGAGGAGAAGAAGCCTTTATTTGTCACAAATACACAGCCTGGCCAACAACAACAAAAAAGTCACACATACCACTGATTTCATTGACCACCTTTAGCTTTGATTACAGCACACAGTTAGGAAGCAAATTTATGTGTGAAAACGATTTCTCATACTCTAATGACTTCATTTTATTGCCACATGACTTTTCTAAGCCGAGACCTGACCACCTGAAACCACCCCAGATAATAACACTGCCTCCAGAGGCTTGTACAGTGGCCACTATGTGATGCACGCATCATGCATTTTATTCACTTATCAGACCACACGACCTTTTTTCAATGCTCCAAATTTCAATCCTTATGCTTCCTAGGAAATTAAATGTTTTATTTCTGATTAGTCTGACTACCAAGACTACCACAGCTGTTTAGTCCCAATCCTGTGAGTTCCCGTCACATTGTGGAAATGCTTTTACTTTCACTTTTAAACCGCTCTGATTTCTACTGTAATTTTTTTCCACCATGCATCTTTACTGAGCATATCAGTGATCTCCATTTATTATGTGTTTTTGACCACATTTCTTCCAGGAACTTGAAGGGTCAGCACAGTCCTTACAGGTCTCAATACTGAGTTGGACAGTATAGATATTTGTGTACATTAAAGCACAGTGAAATGATTTTCCCTGTATGTCCCAACACGTTAAGAAGATCAGAGGACACGGCCAGAAATGACACAGCACACCTGGAGCAGACAGAGTTAAGGGCCTTGCCCAACAACAGCAGCATGGAACCTTCTGATTAGTAACCCAGTGCCTTAACCTGCTGCCCAAAGAGATGCGTTGGCCAGGAATCAAACCCAGATCAACTGCTTGAAAAACAGCTAGGCTGTCTTCCAGACTGTCTTCATTGGTCTTACCACTATAAGACCAATGCCTGATGTGTGTGAAAATCAGAGGAGATCTCAGCCACCTACCGTGCCACAGTCAAAATCACTGAGATCACATTAGTTCCTTCAGATATAAAAATTAACTAAAGCTTTTGATCTGCTTCTTCATGATTGGCTGATTTGGATAATTGCATGATAAATAAGGCGATACACGCTCTAGTTCTACATTTATTATCATTGCCTTTTCTTATTGAAACTGTGGGTCAGAAATTATACCATCAAAGTTTGCTCCTTATCACACCAGTATTAAAAGACTGTCGGCATCGTTTTTCCCGAATTCCTTTGAGGTTTGTAACGATCCATGCACGATTCAAATCACAACTGCTATTTCCGTGCAATCAGCCAATTAACACACAAAGACCCTCTTCACATCCACACAGCAAAACACCTCCATGGTAACGACATTCCTGACGCATCTACAGAGAGAAACACACTCGCAGGAGGGAAACTATTCAGGGGAGTATCAAAAATGTGAAGAAACACACACACACACACGGACCAGGACACCAGGATATTTGTTCTCTTTCAAAACAATGTCATAACAGTAAGACTGAAACAGTCAGTGGTAAATTGGACAATTTATATGATGATTCTTTTTTCTTTATTATTATAATAAAAGCTGTATTTCTTGTAATTTATTTCTTATAATTGTTTGAAAGCTTTTAATTAAAATTGTTAAATCATCATTACATCATTGAAACTTTATTTAATCTTTTTTTTAATCATAAGATCAAAGAAGTAAATGAAAAAAATATCTATGTTGTGTAATCCTTAAACTGTACTGGTATACATATACAGTATATGTTTGTGTGTGTATACAGTATTTCTCTATTTAATATAAACATGATTAAAATCAATATGAATATTTATATACAATTTTCCCCTTTCCCATCTTCCATAATTGTCTTTGTGTTGTGACCATAAGAGAATTGTTTCTTGTTTCCTTTGCGCCTCTTGCTTATTTCCTTTCCTTGTGTCTTAGCTCCTCCCACAGAGGATTAAAGGAAGTGATGCAAGGAACATAAACCAGGACAAGAGGAACTGAGGGCCAATGTAAGGCCACTTAACACATTTTTTGCTCGCTCACGTTTCACTTTTAAAGCAGAATTACAAATTATCTTTACATCATTCGACAATTCTGTTGCCTGTCAGATTTGTCTACAAACCTACATTGTTCATGTTTTAGCCTTTACAACATTTAATCAGGGTTTTATTTGAACCCTTTGTTTATTAATTTTCTTAATTAAAAAGTTAATTCTTTTTGTATTTGTGGTTCTTATTAAAGTAGCATTTATTGGGAGCTGGAAAAATAATAAGACAGCCTTACATCATGCATAACAACATTAACAACACCAATAACAAAGATTTCCACAAAGGAAGCACCTGTGTATCCTTGATCTAGCTCCATGTCACAAGTTCAAGCACGCAGGACTGATGAGGTAAAGAGCTGTTACTTAGTTTGTTTGGATGCAGCCCCAGTTTAGAAAGTCACTTTGTTGTTATGTGACGAAAAAGCATTGTGACAGGAAATGACATCACTGTGATGTCACCCAGTGGTAAGTGAGTGAGCTGTGTCTCGAAGATATTGGATAATCTTTCCTTTTTAAGGTTATTTTAAATGTAAAGTGGACAGGAAATGTATCATTACTCTAAAAACATCTGCTTATGAAGAATGTCTGAAAACTTTAATTGAATGTAAATAGTCTGCTAAAAGGTTAATAGGTGCTTTTGATAATGTTTTTCAAACGTGTTTAAGATCTTGCTTATGCGCAGGCATTTCAATATGACATTTTTTTTCAACAGTGGTTCAAAACTGTGGCCTAATATTTAGATTCTAGAATTTTATTTTGTGCTAATGACTACGTGGAAGCAGGAAATAAAAACTTGTTCTTAGTATCTAATGAAGGAGGTGTGGCCTAACTATCCGTCAGTCCTAGTGCAGAAGGTGTGTCCTATCGATCTGTCAGTTCTAGTGAAGGCAGTGTCTCCTATCTATACATTAGTCCTGGTGAAGGAGGTGTAGCTTATCTCTCCACCAGTCCTAACAAAGAGGATGTGTCCTATCTATCTGACAGACCAATTGAAGAAGGTGTGGCCTATCTATCTGACAGTCCTAATAAAGGAGTTGTAGCCTCCTATCTATCTATCAGTCCTAGTGAAAAAGGTGTGGCCTGTCTATCCATCAGACTGAGTGAACCAGTCCTAATAAAGGAAGTGTGGCCTATCTATCAGTCCTAGTAAAGGAGGTGTGGCCTGTCTATCCATCAGTCCTAATGAAGGGGGTGTGGCATATCTATCCACAGTCCTACTGAAGGAGGCATGGCCTATCTCTCCACCTGTCCTAGTGAAGGAGGTGTGGCCTGTCTATCCGTCCATCCTAGTGAAGGAGCGTGGCATATCTATCAGTTCCACTGAAAGAGATGTGGCCTAACTATCTGTCAGTCCAATAGAAGCAGGTGTAGCCTATCTATAGATCAGTCCTAGTGAAGGAGGTGTGACATGTCTATGTCAGTCCCAGTGAAGGCGGTGTGGTCTACCTATGGGTCAGTCCCAGTGAGGGAGATATGACCTTAGTATCTGTCACTCCCAATGAAGGAGGCTTTTTAGATCTGTCCGTCGACGTAAAGGAGGTATGACCTCTGTGTCTGTCAGTCCCACTGAAGGATACACTGAAGGTTACAATTAGCAGAAATAGCAGAAAACACAGGCACAGGCTGTTATGATTATGAGAACGAAACAGGAAAAACAAGAGCTAGAGAGAGAGAGGCAGAGAGACAGAGAGCAAAACAAATTTAAAAAATATGCCAAGTTTGATGTGGCGCATGCACAAACCGAGCACGGCGGCAGAGCTGTGCACCAGAAGCCTGCAGGGAAAGGAAGTGGTGTTGTGTATATATATGTGTGTGTGTGTGCTCATGAGTGCGTGTGTGCAGTTCTCAGCCATAAGAACATGGAGGATACGACCGAAAGCCACAGCTGCTCAGGTGTTATGCTGAGTTTCACAAAACGCTGTCAACATGCAACCGCAGAGCGCAAAGCAGGAGGAAACGAGCGTCTAACCAGCAGCCTCAGGTGCAACACACACACACACACACACACACACACACAAACACACACACACACACAGAGCAAGGAGAGGCTCTACATGTGAAAAGATGGATCACACGGTGTTGGGGGTCGGGGAAATATTAAATATAGGGTGAGTTCAAGGAATTGTTGGCGAATATATCCCTTACACCTCAACCAGAAAATATAATCAATAGCTCTAACCTTAACATAACTAAAACAAAATTAGCACCATGTCAACAAGCTAAATATTAGCTCAAAGTCTCAAAAATGATTCCTTCAGTTCTGACAATTTTCAGATTTTGCAGTCTGTGTTCTTTTTTGTCTCTTGTTTGCTTTAAATCTTATTAAGCACTAATTTGCCTTTTAGCCAGCAACCTATACAACTTTAGAATATCTCGTCAATTACACTTACGGATATCTGAAAATTTAGATTAGGCAGAAGGAAAATTTCTACTGAATGAACCAAACAAGCATTTAGGAAAAAGTTAAATAAATAAACCTGTAATTTTGCTTTCAACTCCTAAATACTGACCACCTACTAACCAAAGGTTCCTTTAAACCTGTTCCCTCTTAGTCTGTCTTATTCCTTATGACTCTTTTAGTCTGTAAATTCTCCATCTGAATGAAGTTCTGAGCCTTAGTTAGCTCTTTATAGTCTGATGTGTTTATCTGCGTATTGCCTTTCTCTTGTTTATATCGTGTTCTGCGCCTGTAGTAGCGTGTGTATCCACCACTGATTGTTTGTGTGACTTCCTGATCCCAGTCTAATTCGAGTCTACAGCATCCTGTTTGTATGTGCTTTTGAACTTTGACCTGTATCCTGGAATCTGTTTTCAGTAAAACTATCCTGCACACACGTCCTACCCCACAGAGTAATCTGTTCCACTTGTTGCCGCTTAGCATATGAAAGTTATTCTGTGAAATCTATATGTTTTACACTTAGAAAGGCTTT
>JAOVVB010000035.1:8199736-8214230 GCA_028570985.1 Heterobranchus longifilis
GTAAACTAACCTGGTGTAGTTGCAACCTGATGATGACTAGAAGGTAAATAAACCATAAAGCTTCACTTAAACTAATTACAATAAATAATATTACGCTATAATATACTAAACTTTATTATTATAAAACTGAATTCCCTTTTACACACACACACACACACACACACACACACACACACACACAGGCACAGAGAGAGAGAATTAGATGAAGAGAATAATAATAACAATAATACTCTGCTTTTATTCACAATAATTACACAAAATATTGTTTACTATAATTTAAGTCTAGTAATAATAAAATAATAAAAATTTTAAAATGCTGTTTAATGAATATTTATATAACCCTCTCTGTGGGTCATGTCCTAATCCTTTCTCTGCAGTTCACTCATTACATATTAAACCCAGTGCAGGAAGTTAAAATTATTATTATTATTATTATTATTATTATATGAATATTAAAGCATTTTATTCACTACTCAATTTAAGAATGAATCAATTGTACTTATGTTATAATAAATTATAACAAACCCCCCAGAGTACTTGATACAGTCACATTGTAAATTCCCTGGCAGCTTTATTAGGGACACTACACTAATACCGGCTGGAGATTCATTCCCTCGAATCAGTTTAAAATTTCTGTGACATGCCTTCGACATACCCGCGACACTCTGGTCAATGTTTCACGCCCCTGTGGGGTTTTTAGGTGCGCTGCGATGTTGCGACTCTTCCGTTCTCTCACGTCCCAGAGGGGTCCTGAATAGGCCGGAGAAGAACAGCTCAGTGTCATGTTGATGAATCAATGTGAGATAACATTAAGTAGTTATCGGTAAATTGTATGAAGGGATGCACACTGCTTAAGAAATCAAACCGGCTTTGGCATTCAAGTGATGATTATTTAGAATTAACAAGCCGTCTTCATCCCCCCAGTTTGCCCGCTGCAGCCTCAGCTTCCTGTTGTTGGAGCCAAATCCACTTTTCTGCTTTTGTATCCTGTTTATCTGCCTGTTGTGTCTGTTCTTTTTTGTTCAGAGGGGTTATCTGAGTAACCCTAGCCTCTTTGTCAGCTCGAACCAGTCTGCCCATTCTTTGTTGACCTAATTCACCACCAAGGCGTTTTCATCTGCAGAACTGCAGCTCACTCGATGTTATTTCTGTACAGCACGATGCAGAGCTAACTGTACAGACTGTTGTGTGTGTGAAACTTCCAGCAGGTGTAGAAATACTCAGATTAATTCAATTCAATTCAATTCTGTTTTATTTATATAGCACTTTTAACAATGGTCTCAAAATAGCTTCATAAAAATGAAAAGAAAATTTGAAAAGAAAATTTATGGAATTGTGTATGTGTCGGAGAAATGTGTCTAGATAATAATGAGATTGTCCCTGATGAACAAGCCAAGGGTGAATTAGACAGATTAGACGCACAAACAATAAGGCCCCAGACGAGAAGCACTCTGATCGCAGTTTAACCTTTGATGCGTGCATTGCTGCATTGCTGAAGGTGTTCCTAATAAAGTGGTCAATATATACGGTATGTATTTATTTAAAAACTGAATGAATTATTGATTCATATGTGTTGTGTGTGTGTGTGTGTGTGTTGTGTGTGTGTGTGATTTCTCACTGCTCCCCACCAATCATTAAAGAAGATATTGCTTTTTTAATTTTCTTGGCTTCAATGCTTAACTGTCTTAAGTGTGTGGGTGTGTGTGTGTGTGTGTGTGTGTGTTTTATAAGAGATAGAGAGAAAGAGGATATAAAGGTCAGTGAGTGTGTGCGTGAGTGTGTTGTTCTACGCCGTGGTGATGAGTGTATAAGGCTTTATAACGATCCAGAGCGGCCGCAGCGTTTCTGAGGCCTCGGTGTATTTAGATGTGATTACACGCCATGTCACGTTTACTATCATATTAATTACGTGTTTTTATTATGTATATTTAATTAATAATCTGCACTCATGAGTGTACACACACACACACACACACTAGTGCTGAAAAACCATATAGTAATAATCAGATAACTACAGTGTTCAAGTACTTAGATTAGTGATGTTATTTTAATATATTTCAGAATATAATAATAATAATAATAATAATAATAATACATTTTGTGCAAAATGGTGTATCTGTGAACTGTGCCAGTGTGTGTGTATGTGCGTGTGTGTGTGCGTGTGTGTCTGTTTGAAATGTGTGTGTCTTTGGAGTATTTCTGGACAAAAAAAGCACAACAAAAAAACAAAAACCCTGTTGTTACTTTATAAATCAGCAAGACCAGTAAAATAAAAGTGTAAAGAAATCTCTAACACACACACACACACATTACATGACCTTGAGTTTGTGTCTCATGGCGTTATTAAAGGGACAGTTCGGGGTTTTAGCATGATTAAATCAAATCTGTCCTAAATCAAAGTTGAGGTGTGTATAAACACAGTACAGCAGGTCTCGGTGGTTCTAAGTTTGTCCCCCCCCCCCGAGTGTGAGTACAGTGTAAGTAAATGGGGGCAAATTTCACAACCCTCATCCAAAAATACATTCAACTGAGTCTCACACGAAGCTCCTGCAGTCCCACTGATCTGGGGATCGAACCGGCGACCTTCCAGTCAGTAACTCAGTGCCTTAACCCTCTGAGCCACCACTGCCCCGTTCAAGTACGATTGTACTTAAACAAAATATTCATTGCTTATCATTCCGTGGAGTGAAACGGGTGTGTGTGGTTAGGAGATGTGGTTCTACAGATCTAAGAGTAGATGTGTGGGTTTAAATGGGTGGTGTTGGAGTGTGTAAAGGGGGCGTGGCTCTGAGGATGCTGAACACATCTGTCCTGTTAGATATTTCTGGTCTTTAAGTTGCTTCGTGACTGGAACAACTGGCCAACTGACCTCTAAACTAACCATATACCCTGCACCTATACACAACACTATACACTATATGTATATACTACACCTATAAACTACACCTATAAACTACACCTATACACTGCATGATGTCAAATGGTGTTAAATAACACAATATCTCTTTTGCTTTATTTTTGTGATACCGATATGACTGTAATAGAATCATATAAAATAATCCAAATCCTTTTATCCATAACCTTTTATTCTGTGTTAATAAACATCACCTTGTTGTGTGTGTGTATATATATGTGTGTGTGTGTGTGTTTGTAGTTGGCCCTCTGCAGATACAGTGTTATCAGTGTGAGGAGATTCGACAGGATGACTGCTCATCTCCAGAGTTCATCGTTAACTGCACTGTTAATGTACAGGACATGTGTCAGAAAGAAGTTCTTATCATGGAGGATGGTAAGAACACACAAAACATTCGAATTGTTACAGTGTAAAAGTGTACCATTGTGACAGTAACATGTTTATAGTGATACAGTGTTTGTAACAGCTTTATAATTTAATACTTTGACTGCAGCAACACAGTGTTATGGTGTTACAGCATCACAGTGTTACTGTTACATGGTGCGGGTTTGAAAGCCGCACCAGGGGATGTCATGATGCATATAGGAACCCATATGCAGGATTTCTGAGGGGGTCAATGAAAAAGGAGGTTATGAGAGTGCTTGTGACACGCACGGGAAGACCTTCCTGTTTAGAGATAGAATGGGTTTATTAGTTGGGAAAGAAAAATGAAACTAAAGAAAACTGAAAACATAAAACAAACAGGGCTCCACCATCTCCTCGAGATCACACACTTGACAGGTTGCATGCCGCTCTCTTTCTCTTTCTAATGCTGACTTGTAATGTAGACTTTTGTCTGGATCTTTGCCTTTGTCTTGTCTTTGTGCTTCGTCTTTGTCTTGATAGTCCCTAATACCATACTGGGTACTACCTAATATTAGCAGGATCTGGGGGCCTTAAATAAACCCACCATCAGGTGCAGCGTGTGTGTAAAAGCTGATTGCTCTTACGGCACCGGTCCTGTGTCCACGGAAGTGCCTGGTCAGAATTCCCCAGAGTAGCGGCCTGCAGATCTGTCGGTTCTGAACCATTATACCGCTGCTATACCGTTACAGTGTTACAGCATTAGTGTTACAGTATTATAATGTTACAGCTTTAGTGTTACAGCATTACAGCTTTATAGCAGTACAGAAGAATAGCAATACTGAGCTGCAGTTGCACCGCTTTACAGTGTCAGAGGATTAGTGCTACAGCATTGACGTTAGAGTTGTTCAGAGATACGGTGCTGCAGCATTAGTGTTACAGTGTAACAGCATTTAGCATTACAGAGCTACAGCATCACAGTCATACACTGGTTATAGAGATGCAGCATGAATGGTGAGGTGTAACAGAAAACAGTGGTACAAAATTATAGAGTGACTGTGTTATCTGTAAGAGCATTGCATTTTTAGCATTATGGAGTAACAGTGGTACCATATTACAGTGTTAGAGGATTTTAGCACTGCAGAGCAATGCAGCATTAGTGTTACTGCATTAAAGTATGACAGTTGTACAGTGGCACAGTGCTACAGCATTACAGTGTTAATTTAATAACTTAATTTATAAGCATGATTCTGAGCCAGCTGGTCTGGTTAGCTTATTGTGTTTTTATCATGTGTTTGCATCAAGCTTAGTGATTTGTTGACTAAGAAATAACTGCTAAACAACTCAAAAATTGTAGGAATTTTAAGATATTTTGATTTTTAAATTAAAGTTTGATTTCATATCTCATACAGCAAAAACACCCACACAAAGCAATCTAGTGCTTGAGCATCCGGCACCGCTGGTGTCTCTTCACTTATCCGAGTGTACCAAAACCCTTCCTGAACAACATTTCAAATGTTTAGTTTTTAATTTTTTCAAATAACAAACAAAATAACAACTAAAGCAAGGTAGCAAAAATGTAACATGATAAAATTGTGGTCTTATTGCCACTGCCCGCTCTCTCTCTCTCTCTCTCTCTCTCTCAAAGGTTCAAAGTGTGCTTTATTAGCATGACAAATATGATCTTGTGTATTGCAAAAGCTTGGTTAGGAAATAAGTCAAAAATATTTACAAAAATGCATAGTGTATAAACAATATTTTTATGGCATATTCACGAATCAGGACATTCGCATAGTTAACATTATCATATTCTCCGTCGTACTTGGTCCGGCTTTTAGATAAAGTCCTTCCATGCGCCATCTGGCAGATATTCAGTGAAGCACAACACATTTATTTAAATTCCCGAATGTTGCTTACGGCAAGCCGCGGCACGCCGCGCATCAAATTGCGGCATCTCGCAGGAAATCATGCGCATTCTTAATGGCCACATCTGTACAGTTGTGTATATAAGGTATCCCTATTCAGAGTGCATTTTAGACAAACAACAAGGCCTAAAGTCTAAGAAACTCTCAGAAACTCCCATAAACAAACTGAATGGCCATGAATCAGGACATGGATGCTTAGCTAATTTTTAAGGCCCCAGGAGCACAATTGGTTTCATCATTGAGAAAAAGGTGTATGGAACTACCAGGGCTCTTTCTAGCACTGACTGTTCTTTAAGAGGTAGCATGGCTAGAAGAAACTTAAGTTACTTCTGCAACAGAGAAGGAATTGACCAAGAATGCAGTGACCCCTCTAATTCCACAGTGTCAGGCACTATCAAAAACGAAAAGAGTATGATCAGTTAATTCTGAAACCATGGGCACTAACACAGATTTGCTCCCCTTCTTACTGTACATAGAGCCTGCACATGTTTGTGAAGGTTTTTCAATCAATTTTGGCTGTATGGAGTAAGGCTGTGGGGATTTATTTTTTATTTTTTGCATTGGGACACAAGCATTAATGCTGGGTAAGTCTTTGGGTACAATTAATGTTCAGTGGGGTTGAGGTCAAGGTCTCTTACTCCCACCTTGGCAAGGCATGACCTCATGGAGATTACATCTTGCTTAGCGGTGATTCTAAATCAAGGGAGTCCAGTCAGTCCCAGAAAGGGCTAGTGCATGTGCAGGTTTCCATTCTCACACAGAGAAGCCACACCTAATCATCTATTAAAAGCCAAGATTAATTGATTAATTTAGATAAACATTTATTTGTACTATTAACTACACATTGGTTAAAAAAACAAAACATATTCCCTTTATCTTATGAATAAATATATTAATTACTTGCTGTGTCTGCTACTTTGTTCATGTGGAGTACCCCCTCAAAAAAACAAATCCCAAACCAAAATAGGTACTCAAAATTTGTATTTGCAAGTCAAGTCAAATAATAATAAGTAGGTATGGTACAACGAAAATCCAAGTCACAAAGCAAATTCTCAACAAAAAAAAAGTCTAAGAAAGAGCAACAGAACTTTACAAACAGCAATATTATCCAAATTACTAAGAACCTGATTTTTGAAATTGTAGGCTGATTGCGATAAAACAAAGCCTATATGTTATCCCAAGCTTGGCTAAATACACCTGTAAAAACCCTAGTAAAATTCATTCAGTAGTTTATATGTGATGCGTGCACAAACAAACAGACAGACAAAAATTCCAAAAAACACCTTGATGTGTTCTATTGTGTTCAACTTACATCCCCCAATATTATTATTTTTTTTAAGTATCTTTGATGTACATACCAACTTTACAGTTTCATTATATGTATAGATTGTGTATATTTAATGATCAGGTGTAGAGTTAGAAATCCAATGCTAGTGAAAGCAGAAGTGATAGAAGAGACATTGTGATCATGGAAAGTGAGCTGGCGATCACTGGTCCCATAGAATTACCTGCAAAATACAAAAATGTACATAGCAATAAAAGCGTAGACATATAGTACAGTATTTACATTGTATATGTAAATCATATTCCCATTGAAAATAAATAACACAGTGTAGTATGTGCAAGTTTATACTGACCAAGAATCTGAGTGGCATTGACGGAGGTTGAAATAACAGTAAAAGTAGTGTTAATTCCACTGAGAATAGTTTGTTGCACTTGGGATACAGTAATATTTGGGCCACTAGAATTAAAATAAAGGTAGCTTTCTGTCCCAACAGAACCATTCCTGCAGGAAGACAAACATAGATTAAGTAAAAAACAATAGTGAGTAATCCACAAAGAAATAAATGTTTAAGACCACTTATCCCATCTTACCAGAACCGTACAATTCCCATGCGTATAAAGTTTTTAAAGGATTTAAAATACAAAGGTTCAACCTAAAAAAAAATCAGAAATTACTTAGGTCAGTATCAACAGTAGTGCTATCACAATAATAACTTGGTCTGTCATAAAAATTAATAATTAAATGAATACATGAATAAATACATAATCTACTGAAACTTAATTGCACCCTAATGCATTTAAGGTGGCTCCTTAATATTCATATAATTTAAATAAACTGGACTGAAAAATCTAGTAAGTGCAAAATTTAGACAATCAAATGTCAAGGGTGTTAAATGTCTTTTGTTACAAGAATCAAATAAATTGCAAATATAAGGGAATTATCAATAAAACATACCTGACTACGGATGTTTTTAACTTTGTCTGCAAACTCTGGAGAGCTGTTATTGGCCAGCGCTGAATTAAAGGTTTCATTTATTCTGAAGATCAAGTTAAAAATAGCAGTTGTATTTTCAGGCACTGAAGTTGTGTTTGTAGCTGTACTCGGGGTTGATGTGCTTGATGAGATGTTATTAGCTGTGCTGTTAGATGAAGAGGTGTTATTGGCTGTGTTCGGGGTTGATGTGTTTGATGATGAAGTGTTACTAGCTGTGCTTGGGATTGATGTGTTTGATGATGAAGTGTTACTGGCTGTGCTGTTGGATAAAGAGGTATTTGATGATGAGGTGTTACTGGCTGTGTTCGGGGTTGATGTGTTTGATGATGAAGTGTTACTGGCTGTGTTCGGGGTTGATGTGTTTGAGGAGTTGTTTGTAGATGTGCTCAGGGTTGAGGTCATGTTTGTTGAAGTTGAATTCACAGCGGTCTGATTACTTGAAGTGTTTTGCGCGGCACTTGTGGCTGTCAAACAGAAAAGTAATGGTTTCATTAACAAGCAAAAAAATATCAACCACTGCCTTGTGTTGTTGAAGTCCAGTTGCACCGTGAGAGTGCCTGAGAATTTTTTTTCATGGAGAGTTTCAATATATATATATTTGTTATTTAGAAATGCATCCAGTGTGAAATACTGTACATTCACTATAGGAAACAGAGCATGTTTAACATGTTAGGGCCAATAAACAGGCTAAATGACACTGCTACAGCTGTAAGTGATACTGTATTTACAGTGACTGATTATTATAAGGATTAAAGGTCATAACAATGGATGATTATAGGAGGCTGTCAGATAAATTAAAACATTTTCTTTAACATTATCATCAATTGGCCACACTCCGACATCTAGTGAAAAGCGTTCTCAAAAGAATGCACGGGAAATAAATCTATTCAAATAAATGTAATGAACATTCAAGAAGTACTCTTTGTCTCTTTCACACTAACATGTACATTAACTGACAGACAGGCCTGCTTAGTCTGGCTTAAGTATAGATATGTATCTAAAGTGAAATTAGACACTCTTCTTCTTTGTCTTTCGGCTGTTCCCTTTCAGGTGCCTCCACAGTGTATCATCTGCCTCCATCCAACCCTATCCTCTGTATCCTCCTACATCCATAAATCTCCTCTTTGGTCTTTCTAGACCTCCTGCCTGCCATCCTTCTACCTATATATTCACAATCTCTCCTCTGAACATGTCCAAATCGCCTCAATCTGCACTCTCTGACTTTCTGACTGATCTCCAAAACATCTAACATGGGTTTTCCTTCTGATGAACTCCTTCTTGATCCTATCCGTCCTTGTCACTACCAAAGAGAACCTCAACATCTTCAGCTCTGCTACTTCTAGCTCTACCTCCTGTCTTTTCTTCAGCGCCACTGTCTCTAAGCTGTAGAGCATCGCTGGTCTCACCACTGTTATGTACATCTTTCATTTCATTCTCGCTGATACTCTTTTATCACACAACACACCTGACACTTTTCTCCACCCATTCCAACCTGTCTGTACCCGCCTCTTCACCTCCTTTCCACACTCTCCGTTGCTCTGGACCGTTGACCCTAAGTACTTAAAAAATTAAAAAACTTGAAAATATTAGCACATAAAACCCTATATTTCTAAAATAAATTAATGAAACAACACATGACACTCTGAATAAGCAGTTGTGTACTGTCAAGCAACCCCATGTGGAGTTTGACCCCGAGTTTGAAATCTACCATTAATATACATTTTTTAGATTATAAAAAAGAAAGAACGAAAGAAAGAACGAAAGAACATTCCGTCTGCTCTGGTGCTGAGCGTCAAAAGCCCTGGACGCTGATGTGTGTCCATTGTTACCCAAACTCGCACACACAGCTGCAGTAGCATCTCCTTGGATACCCAAGAGAGCTTTACCTGATCTTTGGCCTGTGTAACCATGGTAGTGTTATAGCATGCACACACACACACACACACACACACACACACACATACTACAGGGGCAATGTTGGTTTTTTTTTGGGTAGAAAGCAGACCATTTTTTTCGTCCTTGATAATAATCATCAAGCTTTTGTGCCGGGGTTTGAAAATAACAGGGTCATTAAATCCATTAACGACTGACTAAAACTCCACTGCTTAGACATGAGGCTGCTCAAAGCATTAAAACCTGGCTAATGGATACAGGGTGCAGAGTCGTGCATATGCGTGTGTGTGTGTATGTGTATGTGTGGCCTGCTGTCGTACAGAAAAAAACCTGACTTTGCATCTTATTATGTGATTATGTGATTTGCAACACAGATCTTGTGTTTTTTGCACTGCAGCGTGAAATCAAATGTATAGAGATCTACGTATAAGACATAGACAGTCTTTCAAATTACATGTAATCTTAAAGAATGAATATGAGAAAAAAGTTTGTATTTCTTCCGTAAGATACCAATCCAATGTTGGAGAGCTCAGTAGCTCAGATCCATGTTGTCCATTGTTTTGTAGCTGCTGTCTGGATGAGTGACTCAGTAAGCTGCAACAGGGTATGTTAGTCATTTCCAGTTCACCAAAAATACACAAAGTGCGTGAGTGTTCCTTTCATTTCTCTACAAAATATTCGAACATCTGAAATAACCAAGCGAATGATAATAAACATACATCGTCTGTACAAATTCATTCACGTCTCCTGGTCAGGGTGGCTGTAGTTATAGAGCTTATCCGCCCAACACTGGACAGGAGACGGTGTCCAGGATTGAGTTACCTGGCACGTCTTGAGCTCTTATTTCTCACCTGACCATAACACTGTTACCAGATAAAGCGGTATAAACAATTGAAGGAATTATAGTCTAATTACTGTATCATAATACAAGCAAGAAATAAAACACATCGAGGTGAGCTGTTAAAGGAAATACAATATGGCATGGCACATCACCCGGAAGTCTCCTCTCATACATCATCACACTGACAATTTTTCTATTAATTAAAGACCCTTTGTCTAGTATTTACTAATTAAATAAGATGTTTTAATTAGTTTATTATTTGGCTTAGATTATGTGCCATATGTACCCAACATACTGTAAAAGTCCTTATAAATGAGTTTTAACTACAGAAACTTTAAAATATCTGAAGCAGTTCATGAACATCTAAGTTGTAGATTACTCTTAGTCACTGTCGAAAAAAATTGAACCCATTATTTAAAAGAACTTCATACACGGTTGACTGGTTACTGCTGGAGTTAGTGTGTTTTCTAGCACTGGCTTTGCTGTTTCTGAAGTTTGAAACTACTCAAACTTTTAACTCCAGTGATCATTGTATTCTCATGATTAAATTTCTCCGGAATGAATGCATAGAACCAACTGACAAACTCTTAGATGGCACGGAGCCCACTGAAGGCGTTCCCTTCAGGAACATTCACCAAGTAGAACGCCTGATCCTTGAAAATCGATCAATAACATGTTGCCAACTTGAGGAAGAGATGCATCTATCAGTAGGAACTGTACACAAAACCACTCAGCAAACCACTGACCTTGCTTCCACATATTTGTTCCATTAAAGGAGTTCCTGGGAGGCTAGCGTGTCAGGTTTGAAACAGGCATATTCACACTCAAACATACTGAGTAAACGTTTATGGTATCCAAGCACTAGTGTAAAGTTAGTTTTTACTATCATAATTGTGAACAAATCCTGATTTGACTTGGACGCCCTTTGTGGTATCACAAAAAAGCACATCTAGTGGCTTAAGCTTATGCAGCGACATAACACTACTGCGCCATTTAGCACAACCGAGAGAGCGGCGACACATCACATCAACTCAACAGCGCACGCACACACACACACACACACACACACACACACCAGATGATATCAACCAATAACACTCAATCAACGTCAGCTTCCTGTTCCAGATAAAGAATGAATGACCAAGAAAGATTTAAATGATGTAATCTGACATGTCAAGAACATGCCTGGTTTTCTCATTATGTTTGGATGAGATAAGAATGAGGAATTTAATTTTAATTCAAAGCTTGAATGAAGACTTGGGTGACACGGAAAACATACCTAATAGTCTAAAAGTAATATTCAGGGGGAAAAAAAGGAAGCAGAGTCTGACAGGACAGCCTCAGAAAACCCCTACATTTCCAAGCGCGTATAAATGTGTCCAATGAAAATACGTGTGAAAATTCATGAAGTTAATAACAATGACTATTTTTTTTTTTTTTTTTTTAAAGTCCAGTCACAACCTTACTGCAAAATGTGATATCATGGTGGGTCAAAATATCTTGAACCTACTCAAATTCATCTGATAGTTCTTAATGTATGATACAACAAATGAATTATAAGATTATTAAGTCTATTTGTTGGCTAATTTTAAACTAATCTTTAAGACCAAAAGTAACAAAACAAAATAATGAAATGATTACTGATAATATCCATGTGTTAACAAATCACCAGGACTGCTCAGACATCAGCTCAGAGAACAATCATGTGTTTCAGTGAGGAACTGTCGTCATTCACACACCGGCTCAGAATAGACTCGCTGTCATGGTTTTTTTGCTGCTATTACATTTATGGCAACAGCTCTCTCTCTCTCTCTCTCTCTCTCTCTCTCTCTCTCTTTCTTCACTCCCTCCACAACTCAGGATGAACAATCCACTATGGCTTTGCGCAAGGTTCTGCTCTACCCTAAAACATTAGTATGTACAAAGTGACCGAGCATGTCCATCAAAGCAACCAACCAGCCTCTAAACACTATTACTGACCCGGCAAGGTAAATATACCTCCACAGGATGGAGAAGCAAGTAGCAAAGAGGATGTGCACGAGAGGTTTGTTTAGCGCATGTCGTCTGCCACAGCATACCGTTGCTTCCTCAAATGACAAACAGAAAGAAAAAAAAAAAACACCTGACGATAACGAACATATCTTGTGATTATGTGATTGTATCTCCATATCACTGATGCACAGTAGATGTGCTATGTATGTGTAGAGGAAGCAACCATCTGTCCAATCTGCAACCTTCGCAATCAGCAAGCAACACCGATGCAACTGCGGGCTTCCTTTTTTTTAATCAAGAAATCAAATTCCCACATGTACAGTACATGAGTGATGATTAAACCTGACAGCTAGGCCAGCCAAACCCGGAGCAGCCGTATTCACAACATAAATTCTGGCAGAAATTCGACAGGGTTCTTTATGCTGCCATCTAAATCGTCTGTTCTTAAATTGCACACTTTATCGATATGGCCCATAATGTATTTTACATCACATCACAAAATACTTCAGAGGGTAATAATTTGTTGTTGCTCTACTGCCCCTAAAATAGTTTTTTCATTGCCTGTTTTTCTACGTTTTGAACTGAGGTGAGTGATTTGACCAAAAACGTCGCATCACGATGCTTTGAACACATTTCTATGACACGCGGTATATACCACAATATAAAGGTAGATATTTACCACATTTGGACGATGCAAAGACACTTACAATCGAAGCAGAATACAGATGAGCAGTTGAGTGCTCGATGACTTTACCACTATACCACTGCTGAGCTATATAGGATTGCTAACATTGTCCCTGCAATACAGTAGTTAATTTTCTTAGAAATCAACAATACTTCATTCTTTTTTTTTTCTTTTTTTTTTATTATACCCAGCCTCCAGATTTCAATCCGATCGAGTACCCGCGGTATGCACCCAAACAAGTCTGATCCACAGAAGGCCCACCTTGCAACTCAAAGCATCCAAAACATATACTACAGAGACTAAGGTCTTGTGGAGCCAAGCCCAGACTGGCCCGATCTGCCCAAGTAGCACAAGGGGAACCCCAAAACCTAGGTCATTTTAATGTTAGGTAAAACCTAAATTGAAAATAAAAAACACAACTTCAATTCTTTTTTGCAGTTTTGAATATGAAATTACAACTTTCGACTGTATAAAACTTACTGTTGACTTGTAAGCACAGATGCTGCTCGACTTATGATGGGCTTATGCCCCTGGAAAATTTTAAATACTCCAAAATAGTCCAAAATACATTACATTTACTACTGTTTAGATAAACTTATAAAACAGCAAGCTTATGCCTACTTTAAAAGTGGCCAGAACGCTTACATTAGCTTACAGTTGGGCAAAATCAACTAGGACAAAACTTATTTTATGATAAAAACCTTAGTATTTTGTAATATACTGTACACTGGCGACAAAGTACACTATAGAGGATCACTTAACTGATTGGAGGATGAAGGCTGTTGCTGGAAAATTACCATACTGTATATTGTTAGCCAAATAAAATATTAAAATTCTAAATTTGGCAATTTGGTTTCCACTTTTAAAATGTAGTAAAAGGATATCATCATTTCTACAATATTTCAGCATCATATCTTCCATAGCTTTTCCAGTTCTGTGATCACCAGTGCATTTAAATAAATTGTTCAATCATGACACCTGCAAATGCCCTTACAGTCCAATGCCTGAATTGTATAAAACTCTAATCCACTGCATGCTTGCTGTAGCTCATGAGCCACTATTCCAGATTTACTTCCTTCACAGCTACTCACCCTTGCAATTTTTCACTGTGAGTCATGCACTCAACAATTATTTTCTCATTAACTCAAGTTAATATTAACTCATGGGCTAGAAAGAGCTAGTGAACCAAAACCGCTCAAAACTAAATGTGCAGATACATGAAAATCACGATAACTTTCGGATAAATTTCCATCAAAACAGCTCACTCCAGTGAATTCCACTAGAAACAACATTAGATAACAGGCTTAACAGTAAGATTTGACTGGTTTTACATTATGTTTAGTTTGTTAGCAGAAATCATTTTTAGGGAAAAAAGAATAAGGAATTTGGAACATGCTGCAATAACACCTTATAGATTTTCATTTTCATTGTTCAGGGATGCTTTAATTACTTACAACTGTCAATTTTTTGTTAGACTTTTTTTTTGTTAACAAATAGAATCGTTTTAATATATAGTTGGGATGAACGAGTTTTCTAATAGGTGGCACGGTGTAGTGGTTAGCACTGTCGCCTTGCACCTCCAGGGTCTGGGTTCGATTCCTGGCCAGGCTCGATTCCCGTCTCT
>JAOVVB010000035.1:8214330-8227324 GCA_028570985.1 Heterobranchus longifilis
ATTACCAAATACTAAGAGTATGTAAAGTTCTGACCCAATGGAAATGTGATGAAAGACATCAAAAAATTAATAAATCTTTCTCTGTACTGTTATTCTGACATTTCATATTCTTAAAATAAAGTAGTGATCCAAACTGCCCTAAGACATGGAACGTTTTCTCGGAATAAATGTCAAGAATTGTGAAAAACTGAGTTTACATGTATTTGGCTGTATCTTAACATAAGGACAATAAGATATCAAGTCAAAAAAAGAGTCCAATAATATGGAATAATAAGTAAGTTGAACTGAAATAAAGGCATAGCAACTTTTTTCACAACCTGTAGTTCAGTGCTCCATATAACACTGATATGATGCAAATATGAATATGAGAAATGTTTCGCACTATACAGTACTTGGGTGGCCAAAAATGAGAATCTTTTCATATTGTTTGGACGAGTATATAAATTATATATAACTATATAAAAATCACGGTTCATAACCACCCCAACCGATGGAAACCATATTACATTATACATAAGTATAATGTTTATTATGATTTATCACCAAACAGTAATTAAATGCATTACATCAGATCATTTAACCAGTTGACAGTTCAGTTTCCTTATGACATATCCCAAAATTAGCACACACATTACCTGGAAACTGGATACAGTATCAGGGATGGAAAAGATTTTAGTGAGATAGAGTGCTATAACATTTGCATGCCTTTGGAACAAAATAATTGAAATAATATCACCAACATTATATTTAGCATGTTGGTTTTACTACTCGATCACAAGCAGCAAGACTGATAATCAAGTTGTGGATGTTAAATTATAGGATTTAAAAAAAGTTTACATAAATTCATGTTTTTTAAATACACCTGATGTTTTTTAATTTGTAAACTTTGCTTTTCATATAGTTCAATTCTGATAGTATTAATGTACAGTCATTACAGTTACATGTCTATTCAATCAGTATCAGGTTTCAGTCTGTATGCACCCTTTTAACTTTTGCACACTCTTCTGCTAAATTTGCACTTTCTGACTCACTTTTGCTACTCTCTTCTTATAATCCTTGATGCATTTACTTTAAATGCATTTTTTAAGACATTGAAGTCCTTAAGGTCTAGAATGTGTCGTCTACTCCTGCACTTCACTGTTTTTTGGTGACTACTGAGCAGTTCATTCAACAATGTTGTGCGGCACTAAAAAGCAATTCAAAATTTGGGAATGAGAGGTTAAAGGCTTAGCGGTACTGATTGGAAGATCGAGTATAAATCCCAAATATACAGGGCTTTTTGTATCCTGAGTAACCTCAGTTGAGTAAGCTGTATCCTATGGCAAGTGGTTGCTATGGATAAAAGTCTTCTTAAACTTCAGTGTAAGCCTAGAAAAACAAAAATGTGGACAACAGAAATGTGTTTGAAGGATTTGGTTTGATCTAAATGGAAAACTGTGTCTTTTTTTATTGCTGTAGGGGAGATCTGGCATTGATGTAGCGCAACACAAAAACGCTTTGTCCCCACTAATGCAACTGTGACTTTATTACGTACAGTATGTACATGTGTACAGTATTTCGCTTCGCTGTGTCCACCTAAACGAGTCTGATTCATTCTTTCTATTAATATTTATAACACCTATACCTGATTTAAAAATAAATCAATAAATAAATACAATTACCACAAATAAACAAATAAATAAAAGTATTTTTCTCAGTTTTTTTTCTTTAAATCTGTGCAGTTGTGCACATTTACCTCTACCACCATGTTTAGTTTAACATAATTTTTTTTTAAAATTGACAGGAAAGGTGCACGCTAAATTCCACACTACCATGAATTTTTTAATTTATGCTCTCAAAAAGATTTTAAGTGAGAGTTATCGTTAAACCGTAGAAACCATATGCCACACCCAAGATATTACATAGATATAACTATGACACAACAAGCTTTGCAACACCAGTTGATTGCTATACATTTTTGAGCATGTGATATTTCTGCATATGTATAAATGGTCTCTGACAACCTATTAAAATGACTTTAGAATAGCTGTACATACTGTCTAAGCTGTTTTCAATGCCATCGAGCACGCCTTATGTAATTTAAACAATGTTATAAAAGTGCTTCTTGAAGATTCTGTATTTCTACCAATAAGAAAAAAGGTTGTGAGGTTATATTTCCACAGCTTCTCTTCTCTATGCTTGGAATGAATTCATCCCCAGTTATAAATCACAATATTTGGATATTCTGCCATGTGAATGGCTGTAATGCGACACCCTGGGTTATAACAGTGGAGGTGTTTTTGTAACCCTGTGGGTGTTGGGTAATCTAACACCAGAAGACTTGTGTGAGAGCAGTGACTGCTCAGTAGTTAAGTCTCTGGGTTGCTGATTGCAAAGTCGGCGGTTCAAGTGGCCAAGCTGCCCCTGTTGAGGCGCTGTATCATCCAGCAACGCTGTATCATGACTGATTCAAACTGAGACATTCGCAGTGGGCATTTCACTTTGCTGTAATGTATATATAATATTAGCTGTAGTACCCGTCATTGACAGGAAGAGAGTTTGTAGAAATAGTTAAAAGGTTAAGGCTGAAAATACGCTGATCAGCTTAAATTTCATCAGTGATATTATTATTTCAGGTTGAATACATGTTTGTGTGCAACAAAGATGATACTTTTATTGTAATTTCCCAGAATTTGGCTTAGTGTGACAACATTAAATTGTATTGGTTTCCACTGAACTGGTGACTAAATATTAAGAAATTGTACAAAATTCACAAGCAAGATTTTGAATCTGCTGTTATTTCATCTTACGACCAATAGGAAAGGGAGGATATAGAAAGGTGTATGTTTACGCCTTTTTTTACGCTAAGTTGTACTTCTTTTGTGGTAAACCAAATGAACTCCCTGTTCGTTAATCGGAGAGTGAATCACAGATGAGAAATCAAAAAAGTGGGATCAGTTAACGATTGCGTTTTGTCCTAATATGACTTTAGCGCTGTTATTCTTTGTGGTGAAAATATAAACTAATCCCAGTAAAAAAATATTCAGTTCAGCTTTTGTAATTAGTATCTATTGGTGCAGGTGTTTGTTTACATTCAGCGAGGAGTTTATTAGTAATTTATTTTAAAGTAGAATATTGAATCTGGCACATAACTTGTACATAACATCGCTTTTGCTCAACATTTTGATTTCACTTATGGAGCAGGTTAGAACTTAAGGCAGATATCTAAGTACTGCAAAAGTTTCATTAAAGTCTGTCCAGCCAGTTTTGCATGTTGCTGTGACATAATCTGGCACATACAGTAAGTGCTCAGAACTTCACTTTTACTCAACATTTTGATTTCGCTTATGGCGCATGTTTACCTTCAGACAGATACTTACGTACTGCAAAGGTTTCATTACATTCTGTCCAGCTAGTTTTGCCTGATGCTGTGACAAAATCTGGCAGGACAGACATACAGACATACAGGCAGACTTTTTTTTTTATTTTAGGCTTCAGGTCCTCCAATGTATGCAAACGTAAAGATATCATCGAAAGAGCGAGTTCTGTTGCAATGTACAGACAAAACCTTTCTTTTATTTATACAGATGTGTCAAATAAACCACTTTATTTACCTTCTGGTCCACGATGGAGCACACGAGCTCTTTGACCGCCGACAGGGACACATCGGAGGGGTCGAGATTCACGGTTTCCCGGGTGAGACCGATCTGCAGCAGAAACGACACGCCGTGAAACGACTCGCGGGAGAGGGTCGGGCTCGGTGCGCTCGCGCTGCCGTTAGACAGGCGGCCGCAGAGCGTGGCGGGAGGGCTCGCGGACGGCGAGGGCGCGAGCGGGGCGGCAGGATGCGCGGGGACGGGAAACGGTCTCGGGAAGGACGGAGGGGACGAGCTGTCGCACGAGGACATTTGCACTCTTTCGGCTTAGCTGTCACCTCGAGAAAACTCCAGCATGTCCCAGATCCTGCCTTTAGACCTGATCAGCTCTCATTTCCACTTGTTGTTGTTTTTGTTGTTTACATCAACTTTGGTCTTTGATTTAATACAAATAAATAAACACGCACAAAGGAAGGGAGAAAGGAAATCCAGCGCGCGAGCTCCGACAACATCAAGGATCACTGCGAAAACAAGAGATACAATGTTACAATGATGAAAGAGAAAACTGCTACAGTACAAGGGCGTGCGCGTGTGTGCGCGCGCGTGCTGGAGATGAATTAGTCTAAGCACTGTAAACATCACCAAACATAGGCACTGATACAATTACAATTACATAAAATAGTCATTCAAATAACACAAATAATCGAAATTGAGATTTACAGTATTATGTACGCAGCCCGGTATGTCTTAGGTCGTTACCCAAACTAATCAAGCCATCCTGATACCAGCCCGCGGTCATATATGTATTTACAAACAACATCCGATGTTAATGCACATCTGGACAAGCAATCTGACCTATTAACGACTTATGTGCTCTAATGAAACATCAAGTTTCATGATAAGCGCGCACAGGAGGTTCTTATTAGTCTCTTATAATAAAGAGCAAGGGGGAAAAAACAAGAAAAAGTTCTCCGTTACCTTTCTCCAAAGGGCGGGTTTCCTTTCCTTCCTTGAGATGCAAAATTCAACCATAGGCCACTTTTATATCTTTACATTTCCCAGAAGTGTGGCACAGAAATAAAACTCGTATCACCAACACGCGCTTATGCTCCACACGCTCTTCTGCAGCGGTGCCTTTACAAGTTTTTACTTTTGCACTTTGCCTATGCACTCACGTTTTCCAACTTCTCAGCCAGAAACTTTTCCATCCCGTTCATGCGTATCCCATTAGAGCTCTCTCTCTCTCTCTTTCTCTCGACCAACGTGAATATTACGGCACGGAACGACACAGAACCAAACGCCTCTGGGATTATGAGTCCGCCTGTTTTTTCTCGCAGCCTTGATTGACAGTAAAACTACATTTTCCGGCAAGCAAAATAAAGAGGATGTTGTCTACGCATGCGCACTTACAATAAACTCGAGTTACTGGATTCTGTTTTTTCCCCTCCGTAGCGAAACATTAATGAATAAAAGTATTGAAAGTTACAAACAGTTTACAGTGTTGTAATAGATGAAAAGCCCGTTTAGTATGAAAACATGATACGAGATCAGTACAAATATAGAGCTTCCATAATGCGCATGCGCAGTATTGCTCTGCGCTTTGTTTTATATTTTAGAAACAAGCATTAACATGTCCTCTTTAATGTGAATAATAGTAAAACCAGCGACATCGTCTAAATGCAACAGTAAAAAAAATAAATAGGTTAAAACTACATATTAAACTTCAAGTTTAAAAAACTACATTTTCCAGAAAGTAAATCTGTCGAGCGCATGCGCAGTTCGGATTACGCGCTAACGGGCTCCAGTGAGGGCCGGGACATCTGCGCCCTCTAGCGGTGAGCGTTCAGTTAAAAATTAACTTAAGAACGATTAACAGACTTCCTAATTAACACTTCCAAACACCATTACCATGCATGTCTGGGTAACTGAGACATATTACAAAAACAAATACTGAAAACAAATTAAATCTTGCAGCAAGTCTTTGCTGCTATGGGTTACTATGGCAAAAAAAAAAAAAAAACCGCTGTTGCTTTGTATGATGTGACCAGAGGCGTGCTTTTATGTTTTATAGCGTAACCGTTATAGTTATTTACTTAGATTTACTCTGTTTTAACTCAAGATCATGTATCATTTACAGTTATGCATTAAACAGACTTGCAGTAGTGTGTCTGACATGTTTTAATGTTAGCACAACATTTTGTAACATATCACAACACGAATTAAAATATAAGCAAACCAATCCAATTTGCCTTGAGGTTTGCATTTATATAAGGAATAAAAGAGTAACCAGACCATGATGGTGTCAGGTTGTCACTGTACCACCACTTCTAACCACAAACCACAAGATTATTTTTCCAAAAAGAAAGGTGGCAAAATTTCAACCAAAAGTTATGCAGATGAATTAACCAATTATTAACCTGTAACTTTTTATAACCTTTAAACTTTAGAAACCTTTCAAAACTGTTGATTTATTTATAATAATAAATAAATAAACCAAATAAAATATCAGAATGAATGCATTCTTATGAAAAGTAAATCAACATCACCTGACAAAAGACTGTCAAATACTGAACATAGACATAGAAATGTTACAAATATATATAAATACATTTCTAAATATTTTTAAAAAAGATAGAAACTGCATAATATTTATAGCATTCTGCAGAATCATTATCGACTTTAAAATGTAATTCACATTTTACACCCACAGAGGGCGGTGTTTCATAAAACGTGAAAATTGTCTATCTGCTCTCATGAGCTTCAGTTTCTGCTTACCTTTTTTTTTTAAGTTAAAAAGTTAAAAAGAAATACAACCTGTCTAGGTAAAACAATATACCTAATAATTGCCACGCAGTATTATGAAAGTTGGCTATAATGACATGAAACAAGACTTATTTTTTAACTTGTCATTATTACTATGTCTGTGAACATATTTTTTTTACTGGTATAAGAATCATTATTAGTTGATTGTGTAAATATACAAGACCTGCAGTTTTGGAGTTGCTCTGACCAAGTCGCCTAAACATCACAATTTGACCCTTCTCACAGTAGCTACAGTTACAATATCTTCTTACAATGGATGCTGAAAGTGGGTGGGATATATTAGGCAACAAGTAAACATTTTAGTTCCTGAAGTTGGAAGCAAAAAAATAATAAAAATTGAAAACGTGAGGATTTGAGTAACTTTGACAATGGCCAAATTGTAATGCCTAGACGACTGGATCAGAGCAACTCCAAAACTACAGCTCTTGTGTGATGTTCCTGGTGTGCAGTGGTGAGAACAAACCAAAAGTGGCCCAAGGAAGGAAAACCGGTAAACCAGTGACAGGGTCATGAATGACCAAGGCTCACTGATGCATATGGGGAGCAAAGGGTGACCTGTGTAGTCTGATTTAATAGAAGAGCTAATGTACGTTAAATTGCTGAAAGGGTGAAAGCTGATTCAGATAGAAAGGAGTCAGAACACAGTGGATTGCGGTTTTGGTGGCAAAACGGAGACACACTCAGTATTAGGATTGGATATGTTTGTATTAGATATGTTGCAGAAATGTATACGTTTGCCGAATGGTGGAGGGGATTTGAGTTCATTCATTTAAAAGTGCATTAGTGAGGTTAGGTACAGATGTAGTGCATTAGTGGCTCAGTGGTAGGTTTCTCATCTTCCATCTGGAAGGCCTGGGTTTAAGTCTCACATAATGCTCAAATCCCAGCCAGTGGATGCAGTGCTGGTTCCAAGCCCAGATAACATGGGAGGGTTGTGTCAAGAAGGGCATCGGTGCTAACCCTAACCCTAACCCGGATCCTCTGGGTACTCTGGTTTCCTCCCTCAGAATAAGCTAACTGGAGTTCCCAAATTGCTTGTAGTGTGGATACAGGATAAAGCAGTATAGACAATGATGTATTTGAATGGTTTTTGAAATGTGACTGGTCAAGTCCAAATCTTAGTATATCTTGGTAAAAAAAAAAAAATCTTCCTAGTGAAACTGTGGGAAATGTTTACACAAAAACCAGGTCATTAACAGTAGGATAAAGTACACCACTAGAGGTAAGGATCACACCCATAATGGTTGAGAACTGCAGGCGTGAGAGTAAACAGGTTTGAGTGTGACCGTGTGAGTGCTGGGTCGCTTCCCAAATAGCGGTTTTGGGAGCAATAACGTGGTGTGGAGAGTGTAACCCGATCCTCCGCCCATCACTGCTCCGGAGCTTCAGAGCGCAACCCCACTGGCGGCAAAACACACTGCTCTCTCTCTCTCTCTCACACACACACACACACCGAGCTCATCCACATCTCTACAATGACACTGGAAAACCTGCGTGAGGAATACTCTTCACTTAAGTGATCGTCTTTTATCTGCATGAGAATAAAACAAAAAAGGAACAATGGAACCCATAACAAAGTGGACTCCAACTCAGGTTGTGGACTGGATGAGAGGTAGGAGAGACTGAAACAGAACTTAAATAATAGTTATTATTATTCCATAAATTGTAAAAAAAAAACAAAAAAAAAACAGACGTGCTTTTATGAGCTAGGGTGATGACATGTTGGAAGGTTATTATCTCGCTTAATAAACCTAAATATTTTTTAAGGCATAAACTGTGCGCGAACTCAACAGGCTGTTCAACTAACCCGTTCAGCACATGCGTGAGAGCAGTGCGCATGCGCAGCGGAAACTCTCTCCCCCCCCCCCCCCCCCAAGCTCTTCTATAATATAATAGATGGAGTGCTCTATTAATTCCAATGGGAAATTCTGACGTTACCGCAAGCAAACAAGGAGTATATTAAAGGCTAGGTTAAAATCACTATGAGAAAAGAAGGGTAATATGTATTATTTAAGCAAGAGTATAACACCAAAATCAAAACTATTGTTAAAGATTACAATTAGATTGTTTTATTCTATCTATAAAAAAAAATTTGTGAACACATGAAATAGGTTTATAACACATAATAAAATTTACACAGTTTGGTGGCTTAGTGGTTAGCACTTTTGCTTTGCACCTCCAGGCTCAAGGTCCATGTTTTCCGTGGATTTCCTCCGGGTTTTCTCCCACAATGCAAAGATATGCAGATTAGTGTGTGAATGTTGACCAGAGGTACTACCACGGTTGTGAAAATGTGAATAAATACCATGGTCACCATTGGCCTCCATGATCCCTAGTTAGACTACAGAGGTTCCTAGATGGATGCATGGAGATAGTAAACTTTAGGTGGCACGGTGGCTTAGTGGTTAGAACTCTGGCCTCACACCTCAAGGGTCAAGGGTTTGATTCCTATCTTGGGTCTGTGTACATGGAGTTTGCATGTTCTCCATGTGCTTGGTGGGTTTCCTCTGGGTACTTCGCTTTCCTCACAGAGTCCAACGACTCTTCTCAAATTGCTAAAAATCATAGTGTCTGAATGAGCATATGTGTGTGTGCCCTGCAATGGATTGACACCCCATCCAGGGTGTTTTTTGTACCCCGCCTTGTGCCCTAGGATAGGCTTCAGGCCCACTGTGATCGTGTATATAGGATAAAGTGGTATAGACGATGACTGAGTAAGTAAGTACATTTTTAATTTTTACATTACAAATTTACAAAAAATATGCATTTAAAATCATTTTCATAGATATATAGAGTATAAATAAAATTATTTTATGTTTTTTTTTTTTTTTCAAATTAATGTTTTAATTTCTTAAAGCCAGTATTGAACTGACAGTATATACACATGACATGTTTATGCCAGGACAATGCTAGGCTTCATATTATGTAGTATAGATTTATTTTTCTACAAAAAGAGAAACTAGTACTTGGAGAAAGTTTTTCCATTACCAGGGATCCTTCTATGTTTGTTCAACTATAAATACTACTCGTCATTACTGTGCCACAGATATCATTGTGGAGTGAAGAGATGAACAGAGACCTCTGGTATATCTGATATATCCACCGCCTACACAGTCAACACAGTGCATTGTTTAGCAAAGTCAAACAACGATAAATCTGATCCCCCACCATGTTTAGCAGATCACTCTGGTTGGACAGATCGGTTTGTTAATAAACTATATGGACACCTGACCATCACACCCATATGTGGTTGTTCTTTAAACGGGTTCACAAAGTTTGAAAATACAGACTTGTATAGGATGTCTTTGTATGCTGTATTTCCCTTCACTAGAACTAAGAGGCCCAAACATGTTCCAGCATGACAGTGTTTCTTTGCACAAAGCAAGGTCCATGAAGACATGGCTTGCCAGATTTGGAATGGAAGAACTCAAGTGGCCTGGACAGAGCACTAACCTTAACCACACTGAAAACCTTTGTAATGAATTAAAAAGGAAACTGTGGGCCAGAGCGCACTAATGCTCTTGTGGCTGATCCCTACTATGCTCCAAAACCTAGTCGGAAGCCTTCCTAGATGAGCGAATATACGTTCCACACTCTATTGCCAAAAGTATTCGCTCACCTGCCTTCACATGCATATGAATTTCAGTAACATCTAATTCTTAATCCATAGAGTTTAATATGATGTTGGCCCATCCTTTGTACCCATAACAACATCAACTCTCCTGGGAAGGCTTTCCACAAGGTTTAGGAGTGTGTTTATGGGAATTTTTGGCCATTCTATCAGAAGCGCATTTGTGAGGTCTGACACTGATGTTGTACCAGAAGGCCTGGCCCGTAGTCTCCCTCTAACTCACCCCAAAGGTGTTCTGTGCAGGCCGGTCAAGTTCTTCCACACCAAACTGACTCATCCGTGTCTTTATGGACCTTGCTTTGTGCACTGGTGGGAACAGTGGGAATATATCTGGACTGGAATGTTCACAAAGCCTGTTTTGGTTGGTGCACAAATTTTTGCCTGCATAGTGTGTATACTTTTGTGAGCCATTTGCGGTCAGAGGCAATTTTAAAATTGTGTTGGTTGCCATTATCAAGCAAATCAAAAATAGACGATTTGTTTGAGCCAACTAACTAACATTAGCTTACAGATAAATAACCTACGGCAGTAGTGTAGGACTGTCTCTGATATGATTTAACTAAGGACGAATATCTAGCTAATTCGGTAACTGCCTTTGATCCCTCATTAAAATAATGTATGACATTATTACAATTTGTTTGCTAGTCTTTTGCCTGTTCCCTTCAAGGGGTCTCCACAGCGGACCATCCAATCCGCACACACTTTATACCGGATGCACTGTCTGATGCATCTCTCCCATTTCATCCGTGCTTGTGACCAGCAGTGCATCCGGTGGCTAGGGTTTTGGGAATTGGGTTTGAATTTTTTTTTTTTATATATATATATATTTTTGGGTTTTTTCCTATTTTCTCCCCAATATTAGTCGTAGCCGATTCCTCCCCGTCGCTAGGGGGGCTCCCACATTAAGGCTACCACTACCACTCACTCAGTCGGGAGGGCGAAGACTATCCCGTGTTTCCTCCGAACCGCGTGACGTCAGCCGACCGCATCTTTTCGAGCGCTTTACCACTGCGCCACTCAGAGGCCGGGAATTGGGTTTGAATTTAACCTAGGTCTTCCACATGGCAGATGAGAAACTTACCAATGGTAAAAAAAAAGATAATAAATATTGTGGTGTAGAGGCTAGCATTGCAGTAGCTACAAATTAGACATAAACTGGGGCAGGAGTAGCTCTGTGGTTAGGGCATTGGACTATTGTCCGGACGCCACCACCAAGATGCCCCTGTTGGGCCCTTGAGCAAGGACCTTAACCTTCAATTGCTCAGATTTATAATGTAAGTAAAGATAAAAATAGGTTTGTGTAAATACTGTAGTCACAGCAAGCCATGATGATATTTACTATTTAGCATACTTAGCCTTGCACTGCCTGATATATATTAAGTTACTGTAAAGTGCGCAAAATTAATTTTATTCCACATTTATAAAATTTTCTTCATTTGTATGTATTAACACAGCTTATTACATGTTATTTTACATTACAGATAGTAGAGTTTTTTTTTTTTAAAGCTGTCTTATACTGTAAAAGACAATATGCCTTCAAGCTTAGGCAGTACATAGTGATTTACAGCAGTTTTGTTTGATTTTCTAAACATTTACGCTGCGTTATCTTCCAAACCGTGTGTTTGCATATGATCTGAAGCTTTGGGTAATCGTCATATAATCAGCAGTTTCAACGAACTTTGGTCTGGTGTGTCACAGGGGCTGCAGTCAGGACCAAACAAGTTTGGTTATTTTATATAAATCCACGTTTATCTTTAAGGTGTTTTTAATATTATAACAAAGAGGGTTTACTGAAATCAAAGTCTAGACTGCAAAGAAATTAGCCAGAGGCAACTATGAAACCAAAAAATGTCTGAGACCTTCAGAGAAAAGCCTAGATAAATTAAGATTTATAGGGGAACCTCCTTCAGTCAGCCAGGAGAAGGAGTATTAAAGGGGATTGCCATATTGGATGAAACCATACACTGTACACATGATCTTTACTCACAATGATTTGTGTATGGTATGCAGGTATTCTGCCAGTTTTCTGATGGGAAAACACTGAACCGGAGTGTGTTATTCTGCAGTTCAGGTTGCACCGATCGTGTTCAGGCATGCCTACACTTTTCACCCGGAAGGTGCAGTTAAGAAAATTACTCATAAATATTTCCCATATCAAAGCTAAGTAACTTAATGTAGCTGTTCTATTTTTATTCCCTACAATAATAATAATGACAATAATAATAATTTGAGAGGTGTTCAAGTCAAATCAAATCAGGACTTTTGATTGTGCAGAATACCAACACATTTATCAGAGTAAAAACTTCATTTATTTCTCTATACTAATCAGTTTAATCCCCTGTTTAATCTCCTGATGCACGCTGGAGCCATGATCGGACTGCCTGCTTCATGTCTGAAACGCTGGCCTCCCAGGAACTCAGGAATGGCACAAACATGACTTGGAGCGATGTCAGGACTGTACGGGGGATGTGGAAATCACTCCCAGCTGAGTTCCTATAATGTGCAAGTGGTGTTGGTGAATGATTGTGTGTACAGTTCCCATAGACATATGCGTCTCTTTCAAAGTAGACTGTTGATTTTTAAGGATCAGGAGTTCTACTGGCTGAACGACTGCAGTGGGCTCTGATCCACCTCGGCCGGGATTGTCATTCACGGACCTACAGTATGGCCTTCTTTACAACGTTTGAAACATTCAGATGCTTTACAGAGGCTAAGTGTTTCACAGCGTGCTGTGCTTAAAGTCTCCTGTAAATGTCAATCAGTTTTATGCCTTTATTTCCCAAAAAGTCCCGGTTTGACTTGAATGCCCTTCATAATATTAACTTTAATTTTACATAGATTTTAATTTTTGCATATTTTTATTTGTGGTGTTTTCTTATGATTAAAGAAATACTCAACTTTTTCAACTTCTGTCTACCCACCGGAACAGACTTGTATGTCTTGATTATCACAAACAGGATTTTCC
>JAOVVB010000035.1:8228954-8269751 GCA_028570985.1 Heterobranchus longifilis
TTTTCCACTCGTTTCAAGAACAAAAAATTTCACACCTCGGTCTTAACCTGGTAAACTCTGAAAAACATTCCTACACTCGTGAAACACAGTAAAATTCCATGTATAATCAAACCAATATATTTCTGGTGACACTACACCACATGATATCTCTGAACAGACATTTGATATGGATGTTGTGCTGATGTATAAGTTTTGATTTTAGTTTTGATTTGATCTGTGCTTAAGCAGGGATCTGCATAGTCATGGATCATCCTCATACTAGTAGTAAACAGTGGCTGGAAGGTTCTGGTTGGTTAAGGTTGCTATAACTAATAGCTCTCATCCATGCTTTCAGCGAATCCATAGGCAAATTGTGAGATTCTCTCCTTTTTCTCCTACTACTCCACTCTATGAGGAGTCATTCACATGTCTGGACTGCTGTTATGACGTTGACTAAGTACCCTCTCTGCACTTAAGGCACTTCTGGAGGATGTTCAATAAGTAGTTAAGTTCAAAGTTTTGCCTGCAACTGTGACTTCAAAGTTTAAGAGACCTCAAGTTCACCACAACACATCAAACACAATGTCATAGCGTGGAAATGTAGGAAGCACATAACCAGAGTGCTGATGAAAAAAGGCTCTCTGAACTAAGTAAGTGGTCTGGTTAAAACCACTGCCAAAAACTGCTTTGAAGCCCATGACTTCTTAAACAGGACAATAATCCAAAGTGAGAATGAGCTAAGCAGACAACATCCTTACCAGGACAATAAATACAAAGCTTTGTTTTTCTAAATACAATACATTCTTAATCCCTTGACATTGGTGGCGATTAAAAGTTGGGGTCAGTGACTTTAATAAAATATTTTATATATATATAATGAAATATATACTCAGAGATACATATTTTCAATGAGGGGAGTGGTGGCTCAGGCACTAGGTTGTTGATTTGAGGATCTGAGGATCCAGGTTTGAGCCCTGCCATCGGTGGGTTGCCACACCCCATACTACCCAGCCACTTCGTGCAGTGCCGGTCCCAAGCCCGGTTAGAAAAATAGGACGCTTGAATCAGGAATGGCATACATTGTAAAACCTGTGGCATGTTGTGTGTGAATGAGATGGTCCACTGTGGTGACCCCCTGATGGAAAAGTTTTAGATACATATTGTCGATAGTTATTAACCATACCAGGAGCAGCCCACTTTGCAGAGGTTTTAACTCAGAGCCCTAGCCATCAAAATTTGGCTCCAATTAAAGTCGCTCAGATCCTTACACTTGCCTTTTCTTCTTGACAGGTCCTAACATAAAGATGGTATCAGTATTATTTACTTCAGCTTCTAATGGTTGATTGGTGTATATAAGTAGGATAGCACTGCCGCAACAAGTCCTGTACACATAAGACAAACACCGGTTGTAGATTCAAGTATGCCGACATTCCAAACATCATGTTCGACGGAACAAGTGTGTAAACTGTCAGTTTCGTTTGGCTCAGTAAAAAAAGGCCTGGAGCCAAAACACACGCACCATGCTTCACTAATGCAAATAGAAACCATTGGATCTATTTGGTAACGGTTTGATTCCGGACTTTGTAATAACGCCTTCCTAACTTTCTGAACCTTTGAGTAAAGTATTTACCTAGACCAAAGTTTTCTTATACAGTACATGGTTGAAATAATTTCAAAAGGGTTTAACTTGAGGCATATGTAAACTGTTTGTTTTCCTCAGTGTAAGATCTGAGGTCTTTACTTGCATATTGCTAAAGCTAGATATGGTGGGTAGTCTTAAGTTGTTTATAGTTCTATAGAAAACTCTTCCAGTCTGAAGCTCAGACTGCAGTTGTTTTTTACAGCAGGTGCTGGTTGATTTGTCAGCTCCAGTGCTTTCCTCCCCTCTGGCCTTAATTGAGGTCAGAGGGTTATGTAGTAATAAATGCTGAGCTCATGTTTGGGATTCTCTAGACTTGTTCATGTTGACACCAGTCATTGGGAAAGGACGGACAACATCATGTCTACTACTAATCTGTTACAGTAGGCCTGGTTGATATTTTTAAACCCTTTGAACTGTGTTTTAAGTGTTGCTTTATACATTTATTATTATCATTATTATTATAATTATTAATAATTAGCATTTATTCACTAGAGATTTTAATTATTCCTGAAAATGGTGAATGGTAAATTTACATCTTTTTAAAATATTTTATTATGTTATCATTTGATAGACAATTTTGTCCACTGCGGGATGTGCCAGAATTTTGGCAGCAAAACAAAAAAAACCTGCAACTGTTTCCCTTCTTTTAGGGAAGGATAAAAACACTGCATAATATTTAAAAGCATTTTATTTAGAAATGCAACAAGCTTGGTCCTTTTAGAACTTTGACCTTGCTGTGACCTTCAACCTGTTTGGATAGGTTCTAAAATCGAACAAGGAGATGTGCTTGTTACGATCACTCATTTTTCCAATATTATGTGAAAAAAGAATCTCAGACGGATGTACAGACTTCCTAAAAACGAAATGCCTTCACCACTATTTGTGTGTATACTATATATAATAAAGCTGTGACGTAAGATTTTTGAATTAAAGGTGTATAGCTGTCACACCATTTCCAACCTGACACTGATGTCACAGGACTGTCAGGTTGACCCACAGCAGCTCAGGAATATCCCACTATAGAGTTTTTATTTCCTCAGTCTTCTGTTCATGTTTTAAATGTTTTAGTGACATCATACCAGTCACGGCTCTATAATGAGCAGGGTAACCTGATACCCAGTGACAAAGGGGGAAAAAAATCATATGATTATTCTGGCAGGTGCTTTTATTCAAGTACGGTTGGTTACCTTCAGCACTACACTGAAATTTCTTATTTAGCGTCATGTACAAAACAATAAACACTGATTAAATCACAACAATACAGATTAGAATGTAGTAAACAGTAGATCTTTGCATTAAATCGATTTTGCCATTCAATTGTTGGTCAGTTTGATTAATTTAATTGATCATTTGGGGAATCAATTTGATTCAGAATCAATTCACACTTTTAAAATAATTTAAGTAAACTTAATACCGTTAAACTGTATAAAACTGAAGGAAATGCAAACTGCTTGCATGTACTTACAAAATAATGTGTTTTTGCAAGATAAGCGCTTCTTTTGAATTTATGGGCAGTTTGTGCAATACTACCTGGACTGAAGTGTGGAGGAGAAGATTGCCAGGAAACAAAGATCATCGCTTTGTACGAGACATGTTATTTAAACTTTAAATGCCGATTTTAATGGACACTTTTATTTTCAATGCTCCGAATTTGGTAAGATGTGCAAGCTTGAGGCTAATTAGACAAAAACATTGAAAATCGACAGTCTACCAATGATTTACACAGCTCATGTGCTATTTATGTTGTCCAGCGCAACATCCAGACTCTGCATGATGTGTAATTTTTTTCTTTTTGAAAAAAATGTTTTTCATCAATAACATCATTTGTTCTGTTTTTATTTAACAATCGAGCAAAATCTGAAAAATCTTTTCAGTTTAAGAAACAGAATAGATTTTTTTTTGTCCTCTCTTTTTTTGTCAGATCAGGCATTTACCAATTGCAATCCAAGCACTGCTTGAGTACTTCATCTGCTTTTAAAGACATAATTGTGTCTGTTTCAGTCATCCCTTGGGTTAGTAGAAAATGAATTAGAACCCCAAGTTTGTGTCTTGTTTTTGAACACGAGGGCAAAAACAGCTGGAGAAAGCCACAAAGTAAACTCTCATACACCCAAAATGACTGAATTGTGATCGTTTGCCATGTGGGGTGACAGATGGTATGTGTTTTCTTGCATTCACCAAGATGGCCTTTATCTCCTTCTATGTTCTCATCACTTTAAAATGCTAATCAGCACCAGCAAATAGCATTTGGCTAAAATATCAACGTGTAATTTTCATGCTGAAAATAAACTTTTGAGCATATAAAATGATGTCTGTGAGTTATGGAATTATATAGGGAAAGGATTCTTAACATTTTTCTGTTTTTCCTTGTAATTCTGTCTTCTGCTGCGGAGACAGACGAGTGAATAGAGCCTCTATGTGTGGGGTGGATTCGCTTTCTCCAAATCAAAGGGACAGAAAGAGATGGGGGCGAAAGAGAGGGCAAAGGGCAATGTTAGCCCCTCTTTGCAGTCCATGGTACAACAGCTGCATTCTCTATTCTCAGAAAAGAAGAGACAAGAGCAGTGGAACCATTAGAACTGCTTTATAATACACTTAAACTGTCTTATTGCTCTTTAAATATCTGTTCGTTTGAGCAGCATAGCTAGCAAAAACAAATGGACTTTAGGCAAGTTTCTTTCAATGACAGATATACTGTAGTGTGTGTGAAAATGGTTTGCATTTCAGTCAGTTTTAGTGTGTAAATCAAGCAAATGAGAAAGTAAATGTAGAAGAAAACCGCCTCTAACTAATCACTGATTTTAGTTCCTGATGGAAGGTTCTGTTCATAAATGTTGGAAAGCATTATCCTAGGCTAACTAACAACAGCTACATTCCCACTCTGGTAAACCCCAGCTAGCATAAGCCTGAACCTGAACTGAATGCTAATAGCTAGCTGTTACAAAACAAACTACCTTGATATAAGAAAAAACTAAACAAAACACCAAAGTGTATCGTTTCACAAAGATTACAGTGATGGATATTTAGCTTTTTTTGTTAGGAAATTACCTGTTGGATTTTATTGATATTGTCTGATGCTAACATGTCATCTTATGACTTGACAAATGCTTTGATCGGCCAAAGAGAAGCAGCATACTGAAGGTTGGACCACCTTCAGCCTTTTGATTTTAGCATTAATTCACCATGGCATTATTTCATCATCCTTATGCAACTTCATAACATTTATTTCTGTCCAGAGATCCAATAATAAAGTCTTGTTCTGCACATCAAAAATACTTTCAGTGGTGGTGAATCCACCTGTGAGAATGATTCTTAATGCTCCCAGAACCTTTTCACAGCTTGAGCCAGAATTTGAATATGCCATTAAATATTAAAAACTCAAAACGTAGATGTAATAACCTGGACATTCAGTACATTCAGGTCATCAGCTGACTTTATTTTATTGCCACATAACGTTGCTGAGCCTAGACCTGACCACCCGAAGCAACCCCAGATCATAACACTGCCTCCAGAGCCTTGTACAGTGGGCACTATGCACTTCTTACCGTGATGCACCCATCGCTCTGAAACAGTGATTCAGTCTGGACTCAAGAGACCACATGATGTTTTTTTATTGTCCGATGCTCCCTAGCAAATTAAAGTTATTTTTTCAATAACTCTAACTAACATGGCCATACAGCTGTTTAGTCCCAGTCCTGTGAGTTCTTGCACTGTGCATGTGGAAATGCTCTTACTTTCACTATTAAATGAAGCTGTTATTTCTACTGTCAATTTTCTTCACCAAACATTTAAATAATCTCTGATCAAAGTCATTCTTCCAGCCACATTTCTTCTATAAAGTTGACAGTTCTGCATTATCCTTCCAGCTTTTAATAATGTGTTTTACAGTTAAGTTTATCCTTTATTTGTCACATGTACATTACTGCACAGTGAAATTCTTTATTTTTTGCATGTCCCACTTTCTTGTAAGTAGGCTGGGGTCAGAGCACAGGGTCAGCCATTTAACGACACCCCTGGAGCACACGGGTTTAAGGGCCTTGTTCAAGGGTCCAGCAGTGGCAACCTGGCAGAGTGGCAATAATTTTCTGTTTTTCATAAAGCTAAGCTGTTCTTGAAAGCTGGCATCACACACATATTGAGACATTCCTGAGATTTTATTGTTTTGTATTGTATTGTATTGTATTCTTTTCAATATTATATTACTAATGATTCTGTGCTTAGAGTATCAACATTTTAAAAAGTTTCAACCCACTGTATACCTATATCTAGTTTCAAATATACATATTTGACATGTGTCGGCTGCTAGACCTGCTGATCATACTTTCCCAAGAGATCATTGCAAAAACGACAACATGTTTATCCGTTTTTGGGTCCCTGCACAGCTCAGCTTGGATTGGGCTCACGAGTTTGGATTAGACATCAAAGCCTGTCAGAGCATGAGAAAATGTGCACAAATATGTCATGCCGTTGATGCTGTTCACTTGGGAACATTCCTTCTAATATGGTGGCACAGTGCTCAAGCAGCAGCACGAGGTCTGACAGTTATAGTATCACCATGTAAACTGTTTAACATGAAGCATTTAGTGCATGTGAGCATAAACCAGGAATAAATAAACTTTGTTAAAAGATGAGTTTAATGCAGTTCTCACTCATCATCTATACCGCTTTATTCTGAATACAGGGTTGTGGGGACATGGAGTCTATCTCAGGATAGAGCACAAAGCAGGGTACACCCTGGACAGGGTGCCAATCTATCACAGGGCACGAACACACACTCACATAGTCATTCACACACACTATAGGCAATTTGGGAACGCCAATTAATCTGGATGTCTTTTGACTGTGGGAGGAAACCGGAGTACCTGGAGGAAGCCCACCAAGCACGGGGAGAACATGCAACCTCCTTGCACAAAGAGGCAGGAATCGAACCCTGGAGGTGCAAGGTGACAGTGCTAACCACTAAGCCACCGAGCCACCTAATGCAGCTCTGCTTAGTCTAATGATGCAAACCTTTTCTTTCAAAATCTGACTTACTGTTACAACCAGAGATGATTTTCCCCTTTCATTATACTGTCTTATTGTAGAATCAAGCAAAATATAAAGTAGAAGAATGTTTCACAAAAGTAAACTGCCTCAATTCACACACACTAGGAATTGTTAGATAGCATCAGTCTGATTATACAAACGGAGTGGTAAGAGTGGTACTGTAGCTGTTACAGTACAAACTGCATGGTTTTGTACCTGAAGTTATTTTTTAAAGCATTTCCCAAATTGTTTTATTCCTCTTATATCATGCAATATACATAATTATTTTTTTAGTCATTAAACAATGACATAATGAAACAATAACTTACGATTACATGTAAAATCGTGGAACATCCAAAAAACATATTAGGTGTTTTCGATTATGATAGAGTGGGTACAATCAAAAGAGCCATTTACTTTCCCACCTCCTTTTTTATCTCTCTGTTGAAATTTATCTAAAACCAAAAAAATACAGATTTTCCCATTGCAGAAAACTTGAGGAGCAGCTTTACCTGTTACAAAGGTTTAACACTAGAAACTATTTTTGTGAACTGGTTCCTCTAAAGCTTTCTCCTTAATGACATGACAGCTATTGCCCCAGGCTTGCTCATTATGGATCAGAATATACGTCTGCATTACTGTAAAGCTGCGTTGTGACAAGGTTTATTGTTTAATGCTCAGTACGAATAATACAAAAAAAAAAGAAAAAAGGATTGAAATTATCTATTATAAAATATAGTACAGAGATCTTCGCTGTTGTGCCCTAAAACGTAAAGATGCAAGCATTTCTTCTCATTCTCGGACAGTGGGAAAATCGGGTAGCACAAAAGGCAGTTGCACTGTCTCTCTAGAGCTTTTCCGGTTCTGAGGAATGTTTATTGTTCCTTTCAAGGATTGAAAATGTTCCAAGACCTCAGGGTAGTTCGGAACAGACACAGACTTTCATAAGTTGGACGTTTAACTAAAAATGTTACTCACATTAACAGAACATGCATGTGTGAAATCATTTGTATCGTATACATACTGTAGATGGACATAGTAGCTTAAAATATTTAATAATAATTATGTCTATTAAAAAAAGTTCATTGACTTTAGATTAGACACAGCTTCAGGGTTAATGCTCAGAAACATTCTGTTAATCATTCACCAGGAGGAGAAAAGGACAGTACCCAACTGCTTAAGCACTTTGATCAAACATAATCTACTTTGCCAGATATTAGAGATATTAAAGAATGTTCTGGGGTGTTTATGGACTTTTACACATAGTAAGCATTTGTTTAGTTTAAATATAATATATGCATGGATCTATTGCACACTAACAGTATTTAGATTTGAATGAAATATTAGAGGTTTGAAATAGTAGAGGTTTGAAATATTATAAGGTTTGAATAAATTCTAAAAGCTAAACTAAAGAAAAGCTGTAGGCGTGGTGTTAGAGCAGGTAGAGTTTGGTCTAATATCTCCAAAGTCCTTGGTTCAATCTTGACTTTGACTTACCGCCGCTGCAGAGTTTCACATGTTCTCCTTGTGTTTACATTAGTTTTCTCTGAGTTTCCTTATCTTGGCCAAAGTTCCGCATGTTTACCTGTAAATATGTTCAGTTTGTATGATTGGTGGCTTGCATTTGACTGCCGTTTTGGAACATCTTTGTTCCCAAGCTAGGCTTTGGATCCCAGGTGATAATTAGCTAGTTATAATAAGTTATAATTAGTGATAATAGTAACCAGTTCTGCTCAGTTATAGGATGCTTTGTTATTATTATTATTATCATTATTATTATTATTATTGTTCATATGATCTCAAACAGCATACAGATATAGGTTTAAGTAAAGAATTTTTTGGTATCAGCATAACAGAAACAGTTCCCCTATCATCCGTAGCCAGGAGACTAGAGGGATACTCTCTCTTAGGATTGGAACGGGGCATATTCGCACTCCCACAGCAATTATAGCGACACTATGCAATCATAGGAATATGTGAGCTTTCGCAAGCGGAAGAGGGAAGATAGCTCTTTTCCCCCGAGGACATTAATTCATGTCCTAATGATGCATGAGCAGGTCACGTACGTTGGAGGAAGCACTTGTTAGCTTTGCGCTCTCCCTGGTTGCTAACTGTTGCTGATGGAGGAGTGTCCTAACTAGACTAACTAGACTAGCGGGAATTGGACATGTCAAAAGCATCAGTCTCTTTAGTCTCTAGTGTTAAACTAAAGACGCTAAAATTTGTAATTCTTTGATTTTCCTCCAAAACGTTTCCTAACATACAGTATATGAAAATGCTGTTTCATCCTTGAATGTACATGTGAATGTAGTATATCAGTGACGGAATTAAATAGCTGTTACCCCATTTACACAGTGACAGTGTAACTCTTTATTATTAATTGTGGGCATTGAAACCACCATTCACTGTTATTCCAGTAGCAGAGAGGAGATCTCACTCGCTCATCACCACAGGGCACGTGCATGCCTCTGTCTAGACTGTGAATAAATGGGGCTAGTAAGTGGAGTTTGGTCACAAGCTTCAGGGTCAGCAGAGTGAATATTTGCATCATCTCCCTCCCCCAAAACACAAACTGAGAAAAACAACAGCAGTGAACAGATGTGAGAGATGATAAAAAAGGGCATTTAAGGCGTCTTACCGTGAGCATCACATCAATCTTCTTCCCAAGAAGGAGAGAGAAAGATTAATGCCTTTGTCTACCTGACCTTCTTGGTATTTACTTTTTTTACTGCACATAAAAAAGTTGATAAAAAAAAAATGAAATAATTTTTGAGCCTACTAAATATAAAAAACATTATTCACTCAAGGCAGATATAAATGAAATTATATCAGTTCGATAAGTTTCCAGTCACAGCCCTTTTTTTTATCCAGTCACAGCCCTTTTTATCATTTTTATCCATTGGGTGAATGGAGAGGCACCAGGGCTGACCGATTTCAACTTTATTCTACCTTGTGAATGTTGGACCAGGATTGTGTGAACATTGGCGGGTTTGTTAACAAAAAGTGACCAAAGTTGGCAAACATTGTATAGGGAGGGTTAACACTGCAACTACAAGTAGACATAGCACCAACATCAGTGTCTTTCTGGAGAGAGTGGGGTGGGGTCGTGGTGGTTGATTTATGGCCTTAAGGGTGGGTAACCATGGACGCTAACCTACTTCGATGTTTAAGATCATATCTGTACTTCTCTGACTTGCATTTTGTGTGTATAGTAGCAGTCCTGGCGCTCACTCCTTTCCTCCAATTTACATGTGCATCTCTGTATGTTTATGAATGATCTCATGAGTGTCAACCGCTGCATTTTGAAGGGTTTGAGTGAAACACTATTCTCAGAAGGGTAAAAAATATTCCAGCAAGGAGCTCATCGGGCCAAAGCAAATATCTTTTATTGACTTATAGCCTCTGTGTTTGCTCTAACACTCGCACGCTGTCGAACTAGGCAAGTCCTTTAACGCTTTTACTGAAAGACACTCTTTGTGTTATGTCTCCCTCCCTATCTGTCTCAGGACTGGATGACAGTCTCCAGTACTACATCCCAAACTTTGAAAAAAAGAAGATTGACGGGCAGCAGCTATTGAAAATCTCACACCAGGACCTGGAGGAGCTTGCAGTTAGCCGTGTTGGCCATCAGGAACTCATCCTTGAAGCTGTGGATCTTCTCTGTGCTCTGGTTTGTATAAAAACCACATGTTTCGAACATATAAAATGTGATCTGTCCAATCAATCAGTCAAGCTTCTAGCTGAGTCTCCTGTCTGATCAAATTGAGCATTCCAACATGATGTGTTTTTATTTCAGTCTCACATGACAATAAAAATCACATGACAATAAAAATCAAAATTTAAAGAAATTCATGATTTGTCTTTTAACATGCTCGACCTCATGGAGGCTAAGTTTACAACTGACGCTGGATATAAATATGGTTTACTCAGAATGAGTCTCATATTTTATTCCATTATTTTTGTTTAGATTCTGCTTCTTCCCAGTTGAACTATTACCCTGTCTTTATTCTTACTGTATAAAAGACATAAAATCTGAGTGATGAACTCAGGGATCATTAGGATTATCAAGCGGATCATCTTTCTCCATCTTACTCAATCCTCTGCATCTTCCTCTGTTACACCAACCACCTGCATGCCCTCTCTAACCGCATCCATAAATTTCCTACTTGACCTTCCTTTTTTCGCTCTCCCTGGGTGCTCCAACCTTAGCACAAGCCTAAACCATCTCAATCTCACCTCTCTCAAGTTGTCTCCAAAGTATCCCTCCTGTGCTCTCTGATTTTCATTCTCCATTTCTCCAGTGTGTATGTCCCGCTCTACAGGCTCATCTTAATCTGCTTCCTAATCTTATTTCAGCTCACAATGTCATGTGCAAACATCAGAGTGTATGGAGACTCCTGTTGAACATTGTCTGTCAACCTGTCCATCACCAAATAAGAAAACAGGAAAATGGTAAAGAGTTGATCCTTGGTGCAATTCCATTTCTATCTTGAGCCAGTCCATAATTGCCATCACACACTTCATCACTTTCACAATGTCCTCATGCAAATACTATACCACTCCCAGACTTCCATATACAATACCACAACTCCTCCCCAATGTATCCACATTTTTGGCTGATGAACTTCATCATGATTGTGTCAGCATATTTCCATCTGCATTCTTTCTCACCCTAACCTGCAGCTTGTTCCCTCTGTCTGGCAGATTAATACATGCCCTTTTCTCCTTTCTTTGTGAGCATTGTTTCATAGAACTCACTATATACCATTTTCTAAGCTTTCTTCAAAACTCTCTTCGCCTTGCCCATTACCTTGTACCCCAGTCTGTTGTTTTCATCTCTCTCTATGACACCAACATTCCACCACCAAGTCTCTTTCATGCTTCCTCTGTTCCAGATGTCACACCAAGTAATTTCCTAGCTGACTGCCTCAACACTCCTGCAGTAGTCGCCCAGTCATACAGCATGCCTTAGCCACCACCCAGCACCTTTCTCCCCTCCACGCTAAACTGAACACAGCAGTCTTTCTCCTTCAGCATTCACCACCTGATCTATCTCTTCATCACCTCCAAAGCCATCCTACAAACCGCCATCCAATGTTGTCCATCTAAATCATCCACACCTGCTACCACATTACAACCCTTAATGTCTTTCAGGTTGCATCTTCTGCAAGCGACATAGTCCACTTGTTTGTACCTTCCACCACTCATATATTTCACGCTGTTCTCCTGCTTCTTTCAAAAAAAAAAAGTGTTCCCCACCACCATCTTCATCCTTTTTGCAAAATTTACCACTATCTGCTTTTCCACATTCCTTGACACCATACCAACCCATCACCCCTCATCACCTCTGCTCCCTTTACCAGCATGACCATTGTTATCTGATCCAATCACCAGTCCTTCTTCTTGGGTACATGCTTCCCCCACATCATCTAACTCACTCCAGAAATCTCCTTCCTCCGCTATCTCACAATGCACTCACAGGACATACACTATACTCTCATATTTATTATCACACCATTTCTCTTTCTATCCACACCATGGTAGAACATTTTGAACCCATGTCCTGGCTTTATTCCCCTTCTACTTGTTCTCTTGCACACACTAGTGTCTAAATTTCTCTGCTTTATCATATCAGCCAGCTATAACTTCTCCAGTCACTGAGGTCTGCCCTAAGAGCGTACTGTCTTCTGCAACCCCAGTACCATTTTTTTAGACTCTTAATTTCACCATGAGCGATTCTTTCTACTTATTTGGTTTGATTTGCATAAATTGCTTCAAAGAACATTAGCTAACTATTGCTATTGTTAGCTCACCTTCATCTACATTAGTTAACTGAACTATTTAGCCGCATAAAAATTAAATTTAGATTTTAATATGTAATGAAAAACAATAGATATGCTAATAAGCTAATCACTAATGTTGGTTGAACTAATATGCTATGTCATAAAAACAGTCTAGGCAAAGTATTGCTAATGTTAGATAAACAAATTTAAATGTGTTACCCACATTAATTAGCAAGATATTTACACAGATATTACTGTGTAATTAAAGAAATTAGCTAAATTACCAGCTTAGGTAGCTTGGGTTATTTTATTACACAATTAAACTATTATATTGCCAGAATGCTAACTAGTTTATTTTACTTCTTAATTAAAAGCACTGACCAAGTCCAAATGCAAGCTACTGTAAGTATATTTAGATAAATTAGTGTCATAAATTTGGCTATTTTACTGTGTAATTAAAATAACCAAGTTCACTATCAAGAGCAAAAAAATAAACAATTTTAAACTACTGTAAGCTAGCTAGCTTAGCTTGTGTTGCTTTGATTACAATATTGCAATCAAAACGTTGAGCCAGAAAAGCAAAATGGCGGCTTATGATGGTGTCATATGATCGAGTTCGCAGATGACTGATCAAATTTATTTTAGCTCCACCCTTGTTGATCAAGGACACCTGTGGAGAGAATTGACTGTAATTCACACACTTGTACATTGAATTGAGGCATCACTGAAGTCTATTTACTATAAAGACTACAGTATATTTGTAGGAAAAAGAAAGCTTTGTGGAGCTCGTAATTACGGCACTTTTACAGCATTAGTAAGTTAAATATAGGCCAATGTGCTAAATTATGGCTGAATTAGAAGCACAGCAGCCTGAAACATAGACACGAGAGGTGTTTTCTGAATCATAAATAGAGCTCTGTGCCAGCTGTGGGGTCTAATTGGTAGGTGGAGAAGGTGAACAGGAAAGAAGGGATTTCCCAGACACATCCGCCACTCAGCACACTCTTTTTTGCTGTTTTACTGGAGCTTTGTGTTTTTCCTGAGGTTCTGGATTTATGAAAAACAGACTCACCTCAAGCATTTGAAGAACACCAGGGGATTTGTTATTGCTGTATATAAACCATATACAATATACATATACTGTATATAACCATATTTATATAGTAGACTTTATATAGTAAAATAGTTATGGCATTCAACTACATGTTATGACTTTAAATTAATACTTACAACTTTATGTCAGTAGTTGATATTCTTGTTATTTATTAAACGCAAGTGTATGTTTGGCATAAGTCTATTTTTAAATAATGTTATAGGGTAGGATTTGAATTATACTAAACTCATTATCCAATATACAGTCTTACGTATTATAATTAATATTTGATTAGAAATCATGGTGAATATGATAAAAATAGCAGATTACTATGCAAATATTTACCAAGTGTAATATAATCATATTCAACCAAATAGAATTAGACTGTCGGTCTTTCTTTTGTCCAGACAATATTAAAACAGGTGTGGGTTTATAAAAATCCCAACATGAATAAAAAAAAGGATGAACAAAAAATATATACTGGTAGTATATTACTATCTAATATACTATATAATATACTAAGTATACTGGTGGATTATTTAACCAGACATAACCAAATGCATGACTAAGTTTAATTTAATACACTGATGTAGCCTGAACCTTTTCTGTGTTTGTTTTTCAATTAGTAAAGTTTCAGTTCGCCCTGTGCTCTGTGTGGGAAGGACTGCACCCATTTCTGTCCTCTCAATAAGAACAAGATAGATTTATGGCGGACATCTGCTAGGTCAAGTATACAGAATATGACAGATTATCAAGTGAATGGCTAGTGGGCAGAAATAGCCAATTACGTAAACTAGGAATAAACCCCATGTTATGACTGTCTACCTAGCTTAAACAGGCTACATAAAATTTATATCAGTCACCAATTGGTATGAGTCATTTGAAACTTTTATGACTTTAAATCAGTAGTTATGTTTTTTTGTCACCAATAGTTTTGACTTTAAGCAAATGGGAATATAACTTGAAAGAAGTAGTTATTCCTTTCCGTCACCAACTTCTATGATTTGAAATCAGCATATGACTTCTGTCACCAGATTTTCTGGCTTTATATCAGTAGTTATGACTTTAAACCATATATTATGACTTTATATCAGTAGTTATGAAATTAAACCAGATTTTATGACTTAATATCAGTAGTTATGACTTTATATCAGTAGTTATGGTGTTAAACTACATGTTATGACTTTATATTAATACTTACAATTTTATGTCAGTAGTTGATATTCTTGTTATTTATTAAGTGCAAGTATATGTTTGTCATAAGATTTTTTTTAAATAATGGTGTTGGGTAGGATTTGTATGATACTGAAATCAATATTCAACATTGGCCTTACACCAAGCCTGTCACTAGTCTTAGGTATTATAATTAATATTTGATCATGAGTCATAGTGCATGTGATAAAAATAGCAGGTTACTATGCAAATATTTGCCAAGTGTTTTTATATTCAGAAAAATAAAATATGATTAGAGTGTCGGTTTTTCTTTTGTCCAGACAATGTTAAAACAAGTCCAGAGGATATGACTTTATATTAGTAGTTTTTACATGTCACCAGTAGTTAGGACACTATTAAAAGTATTACGTACTGGCCATGTCATATATTTCCTAACATTGAAGAGAATAGATCTTCTTTGGTCTTATTTTGAAGATAATTAAGAGACTCCAACTGCAAAGAGAACCTCACAATTTAATGGTTGTCATAATTCATTGGCATTAACGCTGATTAAATTTTGTTTGCTTCACTGTTCTGTATCTCTTTGTGCTTTGTGTTGTGAATGGTGTGTGAATAGAGCCTAATCAGCATCAACTCTCTATTGTACGACTGTACAGAATGGACCCAGAATAGAATAGATGTAAAAGGAGTAATGCGTGTAGTCTAGGGTAGACTGTAAAGATTAAAACAGTGGTGCTTGTTTCATTTCAGACCATCTCAAATTGACATAAACCACTATCACTGCCCAAATGATGCTGAAATCAGCATCATTATATCAAATGATGTGAAATCATTGGTTGCCTTGACAAAAAACGTCTGTCACATGAATAACCATTTCCCATAAGTCTGTGTCTGTACTACGTATGAGACTGAAGGGAATTAGCTGATAGCATTACATATGGAGCTGAAATAGAGATTACACAGTCCGGATAGAACAGTGACAGGAACGAGGTGGAGGAACGTTCTGAAAGATAACTGTTGGAGAGCAGGAAACAGATGTGACCCACCCACCTGTCGAGCAGCCCTCCACCCTGCTCTCACACAAACACATATATACTGGCCCGAACACACAGTATGCAACGGCAGGAAAGCGTGTCAAACCATTGTTTCTGCAGTTTCCGTCTGCTGGCGTCAGATGACTTTCTGCTTGTTGCTCATGTGAGAGTGGGAAAAGTGCATCACTTCTCCACAGCAGCAGGCCAAATATAGCTGCGTCTGTGCTTCAGAATTATTAGGACCTCCACCTCTTCTATTTCCCTTTTTATTTTATTCAACAAAATGAATGTATCGCTTTATGAGGGCATTTTAAATAACTTGAGGTAGGAAGCTGTAAAACAGAAAAACAAAGTAAAGCCATGTACACAGATTTGGCAGCTTAAGTTAAAAAATATATATTTTGGAAGCAAAATTATGAATTCACATTTTATTTATGTAACTATTTAGGTAAACTTAGAACATTAAATTGTTTAAAATGAACACACTTCTTAAAAATATATGAAAGCTTTTGCAGAAAAAAGAAACCGGCTTACATCTTCTGCAAATACTCGTGTTTTGTAAGAGTATCAGGTCTTTTTCTTTTTAGTTCATGAGCGGATGGGGCAAAAGGCTGGCTAGAAATAAAAGATTATTACTTTTACTACAGCACGAGTTACACACTAATTCACTTAAGCAATACAAGTTAAATTACTGTCATTGTTGTATATGGGCAATTTCACACTTGAGGTTGTGCTGTTATACTGATATACTGAACATGAGCGCAGCTATGATGTGGTTCTGTGAAATAGGGCATTGTGCAGTTGGGGTGTTGTTCAGACACTATATATGTTATATATACTTAACAATACTGTGTGGGTTACTGTAACGTGAGCACCGTGATGGAGCAAAAAAAGAATGGTACAAAGCTTAAAATATGCATGAATAATTTAATGAAAAAAAAACAAACATATTATTGATACTTAACTACAGCCTGATACTGTGGGAACTGTGTGTTTGTGGGAGATGGAGTTATAGTTTAAAAAAAAAAAATCACACTAAATTCACACTTGTATAACCCAAACAATTTTGACAAAATATTTTGCCATGTGTTCTTTTTTGTGTGCCCGAAAGCCTTTCCCTAAACAGTGATTACAGCCAGACAGAGCAGAATGTTTTATCTCTTTTCTTTCTTTTGACAGTGTGTTGAGAGACACTTTCTCAGATCTACATGTCTGTCATTTCATTCACTCAGATGCCTATAAACCTTTCATGGCTCATTCTTAAGAACATTAGAAATAATTTTTTGTTAAATAAAACATTTTTACTAAAGTGATTTTACTGAATTGATAACGTTTTCCAAACATTCAGTTAAACACGTTAACAATACTCATTTAATAATACTCAGGATTAAATAATGTCACTATAAAATCATGTGTGTACAACAACATATTGGATTAAATTTTGTTCATATGAATAGATTTCAGTTTTTTTCCCCAACTAACGATTGGCTCAAATTACAGAAATTTAATTGGATGCAGCACTGCATAAATGGAAAAAAAAATCTAATTATTAAATATTGAACTTCATACATTTCAAGCGTAGCTTAATGAAAACTAAATGTGACCATCTCATTCCCTCCATGATTCACGCTTGCTTTTTATTACCTAAATGAAAAGTGAATTTTATTATATTTCATGGATCAGATTATACACACACGTTACATAAAGCTAAGGTAGTTTACCATACATAGTGCATATTAAATTCCCAGAAATTCCCATTACCAGAAATTCTCTGTACAATGTAGGGTGATGGTACAGAAGACATTTGATATCCTTAGTCTCTGCAGGAAAAGATGTTGTTGGTATTTTTGGAAAGGAAGACGGTCATTGTATACCAAGAAACAAGGCCCTCCAGAAGTCACCAGTTATCTCTGTTTTTGTATTAGTGTAAAGCAGGGGTCAGAAAATATGACTCGAGGAGGGAAAAAAAAAGCTGAGTCACATTAATAGACATAAACGCAAAAAGAAACGAAGAAACTGTTTGCTTCTAGTACCAGAGTACCATTTTTGCATGGTTATTATGGTAAGACAGAAATTGTCAAAGAAAATCTAATTTAATTATTTAAGATTTGAGTCTAGAAACTAAAATCCCATTCCAACTTTTATTTATAGATGATCTTTTATAGTTTTATTTCATTATCTGGAAATAATAAGTGACTTTCCCTGTAAAAACTCAGTCTCATGCCTTTTGTGCTACTACAGACAGACCTTATCTAACATGTTTGCTTTACTCTGGAATCCTTCAGGATGACCGCCAAAGCTGAATTTTTGTCTTCTGCCAGGTGATGATTTCTTTCTTGCTGTCTATCAACACTGGCATTCCTGGCATGCAGAGGATTCAATGATATTTAAATAGTAGTTCTTCATTCATTTTTGCTTACTCTGCATTTATTAGCCCCAATTCATCAGCAGGAAGTATTCCAGATATGTCCAAGTTTGTTGGAAACATGAAAATTTCATTTGAAATTGCATATCATGAGAACCTTTATTAGACGTTGGCATGCAAGGACCCAGGCTCAGATTATATCGGTGGTACTGTACTGATCAGCTGTTCCATATTTTCACTTCTGCTTCTGCATGATCTGGATAAAGTATTTCCTAAACCCTCTGATTCCAATGGCCGAGGTTCAAGGACACCCTTTGCCCAACCGTAACATTTTTATTTTATTTAGTGAGTATGACATTCTATAGTGCTTTCTGTTAAATTCTAAAATCTGATTGGTCACAGGGTGTTTTTTTTTTAAACATCTCCTATGATAGGTCCAGCTGGTTCAAATTACAGGTTTGCATTAATGGTTTACAAAGTATTAGTATTGCTAATACACAGGGACATACAGTAAAGTATAAGACAGACTGTTATATCAGAAGTGGCACGTTCCATACCATTACAAATAGCTATAAATGGATAAAAAAATGCATGATTTACAGTTTGTGGTATAAAGAAATTAAACACTTCTGGATGTGAAATTATGAATATAAATATATATATATATAAATTGAAGTTGTATCCCTGTTACATCACACCATACCATAATTAATTATTTTCCCATAACATCGTGGTTTATTTCTTACATATTGCTTCTTGATACTGTTATGCAACACACTGAGTTATTACATTGAATTTGTGCAACATTTCCCCAGTATCCCAAAAATCTTGTGATTAATTTTTTAAGGTTGAAGGTCATGTGAATGTCCAGCTGCTGACTCTGCTGTCTCACCGCATTATTAACCGCCCACTGTGTTTGCTTTTATTCTGCTAATGTGAGCTTGAGGTCCCAAAGGAATTCCATGAAAGAAAGGTTTCAGACACTGATAAGTCTGGTATGCGATAGTGAGAAGATTATGCAATTATTAGACATAATATGTTTGATCTCATTGTAACACTTTTTCAGAACTACGGGGTGGAGACTGAAAATCTGAAGGCTCTTGTTGGCCGGATGAGAGCGGCTTCTAATAACCTGCAGAACTGTGCTTCGGAGAGGAGGAAAAGCCCTTCGAATGACAGCAGCACTTTAAACAAACCACCCAATGAGTTCCTGACAGCAGTTGTGGAGCTTATAGGATCAGCCAAGGGCATGCTGGCCTGGCTGGACAGGTACATGAGAGATGCATGCTGATAGTCAGATTCATTTGTAGTTCTCGTGATGCACACTATATGGACAAATGTATTTGGTTAAACCTGTTAGTTGTTGAATTCAGGTGTTTTAATCACACCTTTTAGCCTAAGTGAAGGGCAATTTTTTATTCCAACATGACTTTGTCCCAGTGCACAAAGCAAGGAATATAAAGACATAGTTTGATGAGTTCTATGTGGAAGTACCCGACCAGCCCGCACAAAGAGCCCTGACCTCAACCCCAGTGAGCACCTTAGGAATGAACTGGAACGGAGATTGCAACCAGGTGTTCTCTCGTCCAACATCATGGCCTGACCTCATAAATGATCTACAGAATGAACGGGCAGGAATTCCCACAGAAACACTCCAAAATCCTGTGGACAGCTTACCAAGAAGAGTGGAAGCTATTATAGTTGCGAAAGGGGGACCAACTCTATTTTGAACTATATGTATTTGGATAAAAAAGACATTTCAGGTCTGGTCAAATACTTTTGTCCATGTAGTGCATTCCTTTATCACTATAAAGAAAATGTTGTATCAGTGTGAAATGAAGAGAACAGAACTGAATTCCATGGTATTCGTATTGACCATGCTTACTTAACTTGACTGACACATATAGGTCACATCTCCTAGTCTAACAGTCACAGAGGCCGTGACACTTTTACTAAGACTGACAAGGACAAAAGTCACACCTTTTTTAAAGTGCCATAAGACGAGGCTCTCTAATTAGATTGATAGGCACAGGGGCCATGTCTACAGATGCACAGATCGTACCTCTTTCACTGAGATCTATGAGTCCAGAGGTTAAACCTCTTTAAGTGTGTTTAACATAATCCACATTTTAGTTTTAAATCACAGGCATTTGCAACTCTGCTTGCTCAGACTTGATACGACGCATTCCATAAGCCTAAGTCGAAGCAGAATTGCTGTGCTTTAGTACTGATTAAACCTTGTATGCTCTCTCCTCTTTCAGGACGCCTCTGACAGGCATCAGTGACTTCACCTCCATTAAGAACAGGATCATCCAGCTGTGTTTAGAGCTCACCACCACTGTGCAGAAGGTCTGCAGCCTGCATTCTCTCTATAAACACTGTGTACATGAGGACATCGCTAATAGTCTTAACATAACAGCCTGACAAAATTAAATGCAGTAAATGCAATATACATTGATCAGCCATAACTTTAACACCATTTACATTAAAACCATCCAGGTTTTAGGTTCCCCTTAAAATAGCTCTGGCCTCTTATGGCATGACTCCACAAGACCACTAAAGGTGTGATGTGGTGTCTGTCATCAGGACATTAGCAGCAGATCCTTTAAGTGCTGTACGATGCAAGGTGGTGTCTCCCAGAATTAGACGTGTTTGTCCAGCACATCCCAAGGATACTTGATCGGATTGAGATCGGGGGAATGTGGAGGCTAGAACACCAACCCTGATAAACCCCGTACACAGCAATCTGTGTGTTATGACACCTTTTTATCGAGCTGTGCTGCATTCATTTTTTTGTGAGATCAGATCGGACATGTCTGTCTTTGGTCTCTGCAGGCAGAAATGAGCCTTAGTTTTTCCTGTTCCCATTTTCCTGATTATCAGTGTTATTCAGTTCACCTGACATTAAGTGTTAATGTTATGACTGATCAGTGTATAGTCAAAGGCTTTTGGACACCTGACCCATACTGACCCATACTGTATGTAGTCCTTGCTGAAACTATTGACACAACCTTTGAAACATACTGAAGCATGTATGTTGTAGTATTACAATTTTCCTTCATCGGAACCAAAAGGCCCAAACGTTTTCCAGCATGATAATGTGTCTGCGCACTAAATAAAGACTTGATTGAAAACAAGGTTCGGATTGAAGAACTTGAGTGGCCTCTCAAGTTCTTCAATAAACTGTTAGCCTGACTGAGCCCCAGACCTCCACATCCAATAACAATGTCTGGCCTTATCTCCAACCCCATGCTACACAATCTAGTGAAAGATTTTCCAAAAGAGTATAAGTGTCCACAATGTCCAAAGTTTTGGCCATATGCTGGTTTTATGCACAGAGTTATTTATCTACTTTTTACAGCACAAGCACACAATATGGAAAAAAATATTCAAGTCAACCAAGTTTCTGTAACAAAGCATTGATGGTATATGACATACTGTGTAATACTGTTTGAAAGTGAGACGTTATGAGCAAACAAGAGAAAAACCAAGTATTGTGTTATTGCATTGAACCATATGATGTATCCTACTGAACTTTCAAATCATTTCACTGCTCTAAACTCTCAAAACATTTCAAACAAGTCCAAACAGTGCATGCTGACATGTCATTCTCCAAAACATGGTATTGGTGCTTAAAAGAGTCTCACCTATCAGAGATTTCATAATACTATAATACATAATAATGATTTTTACTTCTGAAAACGTGTATACACATTTATATTTATATTTATATACAAAAAAAAGAAAGAAATTTGCTAATTAATTACAGTTTCATGCCCGTTTATGTAGGGTTAGGGTTAGTAACTCGTTTGAATTCAAATCTTTCAATGATCTTAATTGTCATTCAGATCAAAACTTGGTCAATTTAGATTTCACGTAAAAAGACATAAACCTGAAAAAGTGTATTATTCTAAAATGCAAAATTGTTAAAATATTACAACATGAATTTGACATGGTTATGGACACTACAGATGTTTTGCTTTTTAAGCTTACCAAAAAACGCTAAAAAATGCTTTAACTTTAGTTGCAATTTAAGTTTATTTTGCATTCAAACACTGGAGATCTGAAGTTGCATGTGTTCAGTTGATGATCTTGTTATCATCCCTTTTTCCATCCTGTGGAAGCTATCCAGTGACATGAAGGTTCAATACCAATTCTGTCTCTAATTCCAGGACTGTGCTGTGTATGAAATGGAGGAGAAGATACTAGAAGTGGTAAGTAAAACATGTCTTCCTTTCTCAAGTGATGCAGATCTAGTGTTTTTCAGGCTAATATCTATCCATCACTTGCGTATTATGCGGCATATAAATTATTGCCGATCCGTATTAAAAGAATCATCTGCTGTTCTCGATACACTGAAGCTGGACGCAAAGTGTGTCCGGCTCTATTGTTTAATCAGCAGAGAGGTCGGATGTTTTCCACAGTCTTGTGCCTGAGCATCCTGTGTTAAGTAACTTAGCCTCAGAAGTCCCGCACGTCCTCCATGGACACGGCGCTCGATTTGAATTTAGTTCTACTTTCCCACCGTGGATAACCTTTGATCCTGCTCAACATTCCAGGGATTCCAGGTGCACGTTACTTTTACACGTCTGACTGATTGTGCATTTTTAAATAGATCCAGAAAGGCGGAGAATTGCAGACTATTGTTCGGATGAACTCTAGCTGCAGCGTCCCACGGAGCCAAACAAAGCAATGTCGACTTCCCGAAACAATGTGTCTCAGCAGTGGCTCGTGACCACAGAGTGTGGTGGGGCAGTGAACAGCAATAATGACAAATTACGCTGCACAAATCAGGCTTTGGAGAAGGGAGAAACATTTTGAAGTTTTACGCACATACACGTTGGTTGCAGAAATGTGTTAGAATTTATTCGAACTTAAGGAATATGAACAAATATAAGTAGTAAAATGGGCTAATAAATGGAGCATGTTTTCTAAACAATTGCAGTATAGTATAAAGGGCACTTTTTGTACATCAAGTGCAGAATTAACATGATATTCAGTGACAAAAGTCCAGGGTTCCAAATGTCAAAGCATTCAAATTATTAATGAATTAGCATCTTCGAAAGTAAACGCATAACTATATTATAATGTACGGTGCCATGAAGTATTTGAAAAGTACCTGAATTATTATTATTATTATTATTTTTAATATTATTTATTATTTTTTTGCATATTTGTCTTCAAAAAGAGCCTTTTGATATTCTTTTTGGTCAGCATTGTTTTTTGCCTTGGGATGCCATTTTGGCCCAGTCGCTTTCTTATTGTTGAATCATGAACATTGATCCTAACGGAGGCAACTGAGGTTATGCACTTCTTTAGATGTTGTTCACAATGATGAAGGTTAACAAATGTTCCAAGTTTTCTCCACTTGTGGATAATGTCTGTCACTGTGGTCCGCTGGAGACCCAAAGCCTTATAAATGGCTTGGTAGCCCTTTCCAGGCTGATACATGTCAGTTACTTTGTTTATCATCTATTCTTGAAATTCTTTAGATCTAGTTTTTTTAGATCTTTTAGTGTGCTTCAGTTTGTCAGGTTCTATTTAAGTGATTTCTTGATTCAACAAGTCTGGCAGTAATCAGGCTTGGATGTGGCAAGTGAAATTTAACTCTGCTTTACAAAAAGGCAAAAGGGCAATTACTTTTTCACATGGGGCCAGGCAGGTTTGGACAGCTTTTAATAAATAAAATCATCATTTAAGTCTTAAAAATATGCAAAAAAAAATCAGGAAGACAGGGAAATATTTTTCATAGCACTGTAAGTGATAACAGGAGCTAACGCCCCTCATAGATGTTCCACAACACAAACAGCTTAAGAGTATGCATCCATTATTTGTTATATTGTGCATAAGTTTTTGCCAAATTGCTGTGGTTTTTAAAAAAAATAGACTTTAGGTAAACGGTAAATCAGCTTTGCGCTTTGCCTCATCAAGCCACTTTAACATTTGCTATATTTACAGCTAACCTATTGCTATTGAAATATGCTAGAGGTTTGCTAATTAGGTAACTAGCACACAGCAGTTAAGGTCAAGGAAAACCAAACAAAACAAAACTGGTTTTTAATACCTTTTTTCCTCAAAACATTTAGATGTGTTGAAAGAAATGTCTCTAGAAGATTAGAATTACACCATAGCAACACTTAGCATTAGCCACAAAAAAATTAACTTTAAACAAACATTCTGCCAGTTTGGGAAACATTACGTTTGTTACAAAACATGATCTCCGAACTACTACTAAATGTCAGCTTCGAAACTGATGAACAATAATCTACATGTGGAAGTTTACAATTCTCCATTTAAATGGTTTATTATAAAGATGGATGTTTCTCTCAGGCTCGAGTTTTAACTGGAGTCTGTGAGGCGACCCGGAGGACGGCCTTTGATCCCATGAAGAGCCGCACTACCTGTCTGGAGCAGGTCCACATCACTGATGTCAAACCAGAAGAGGGATTAGTGAGTGGCTCCTGACACAACACACACCTACATAAGGATTCCTGTGCTTTACATAGATCACAGAGAGCACTTTATTATCACAACATCAGTTGAATTGGTTTATGTTGTGCTTTTTTTATAGGGCATGTACATTAAATCCACATACGATGGACTGCATGTCATCACCGGAACCACCGAAAATGTGAGTGATGTTCTTCCTTTGACGATTAAGTCGTTTTGTAGCCGTCCAGTCATTATCTCAGTCTTATCCCGAGCCTTGTTCCCTCTGTGCAGTCTCCAGCAGACAGAACTCAGCGCATCCATGCTGGCGATGAAGTGGTGCAGGTCAACCAGCAGACAGTGGTCAGTCACTCAAACCTTCTCATGCTGATAAACAAAAGGAGGTCCAAGAAAGAAAATACCTACTGAACTGATAAGATAATTCTGTGAAATTTCCGTTTTATCACTGTTTCTTTATCACAGTTTGGTTAAAAATAACATTTAGTAGAGTTACTTTAGGTTAACTTAGATAACAAGTAGTGAAATCTTATAGTCACTAACTTAAGTATAGCACCGTTTATTTCAAAATTTATGCTTTAGAAAAGTTTGGATATATAGTACTATGCAAAAGTCTTGAATCACCCCACATTTCTTCTATTTTGCTTCCAAAGAGCCAAATTTTCGCTTATTTTAGGCTTCCTGAAGGACTTTTGGGTCTCATTTTTGGCAAGTTTTTGTCTCTCGTTTTCAGCCCAGTCCCTCTACCTGAACAGGTTCAGAAGAATGTTTTTTTGTTTGATAAGCCACGTAGTGACCTATGAATTAATCAAGCATAAAACCTCGATCTTAAGGCATGAACCAGTGGGAAACAGGTACAGATGATGACAGATGATCATGCGGGGATTAGTATACTGGTCATGCTGAATGCTCTGTTTGTTGAAACAAACGAGAGGGGAAATGAGGTTGCTTCTGAAGCTTGTTACATAAACAACCAATTCTTTTATGTATTTTTAGGCACTTTGCAGCCTGTTGCACTAAAACATTTTTTTTCACTTTAATATACATCATTTAATTTAAATTAATATGAAGGAATAGAGGATGGCTCAAAACTTTTTCACAGTTGTGGCAAAGATATGCAGGTTAGGCTAATTGCCATTCCCAAATTGCCCGTAGTGTGTGAACGAGTGTGTGAGTGTGTGTATGTGTGTGTGCCCTGCGATGGATTGGCACCCTGTCCAGGGTGTACCCTGCCTTATGCCCTAAGCCTCCTGGGATAGGCTCCAGGTCCCCGCGACCCTGAATACAGGATAAAGTGGAATAGAAGATGAGTGAGTGACTAAGTGAGTGTATAGTGGCAGCTGGTTTTAATATTAGATATAAGGGATTAAATCTAATAGTTTGAAAATAAAATTGTTATAATACTGTTTTTGGGCGGCACCATGGCTTAGTGGTTAGCACTGTCTCCTTGCAACTCCAGGGTCCGGGCTCGATTCTCCCATCGGGGTGTGTGTGCATGAAGTTTGCATGTTCTTCCTGTGCTTGGTGTGTTTTCTCCGTTTTTTCTCCCACAGTCCAAAGACATGCAGATTAGGCTAACTGGCGTTCCCAATTTGCCGTAGTGTTTGAATGAGTGTATAAGTGTTTGTAAGTTTGTGTGCCCCGCCTCGTGCCCTAAGTCTCCTGGGATAGGTACTAGGCCTTCCGCGACCCTGTATACAGGATATTATAATGTTAGAATTATAATGAGTGATTATAATGTTTATTTATAATTTGTATTATTATACTGTTGAGCCGTGCCTTATTTCAGTGTGTGATTGCTGCCATATGTGGTGAAACTATTACACAAATACACACTTAAATCTAGATAAGTAACTGAATTCATGTTTCATATTTGTTATGTATCATGCTTCTTTCAAATACCAAAAAGTTGTGTGTAATTTATACCATCTTAATATCAGCTGAAATCAAATCAAATCCAGGGCAATTTCACTATGGGTGTCAAACATAGGCTTGGTAAATCTTACTGTCTTGGTTAAAAGGAAATCAGCCCTAGATTCAGCTCTCATACATTTCTGTGGATTTTTTTCTATGAAGCCATAATTGGTGCTGTTGTACTTGGTTCTACAAAAGTACAAAATAAGAAAGGTAACCTTCCTTATTGGGTAAAGACAGGGAAGCTCATCAATGATAGTCTATCCCTTCTTTTTGAGTTTATATTATCATGTGAATTTCTTCTAATGTGCAACTCCACCTTAGGATTTCAGGCCAGACCTTCGATGTGGATTGTGTGATGTAACACACTTAAGAAAGAGGTGATTCAGATGTCGACTGCTATTGTTTTTAGAGCTGCACCGTCAAAATTTTGTCACAAAATCTGTTTGAGATATTGTACAACTAGGTGGCACTGTGGCATAGTGGTTACCACTGTGGCCTCACATCTCCAGGGTTGAGGGTTCAATTCCAGACTTGGGTGTGTGTGTGTGGTGTTTGCATGTTCTCCCTCTGCTTGGTGTGTTTCCTCTGGGTACTCTCGTTTCCTCCCACAATCCAAAGACATGCAGGATAGACTAACTGGTGTTTCAGATTTGCCCGTAGTGTGTGAATGAGTGTGTTTGTGCCATATGATGGCACCCTGTCCCGTGTGCACCCCTCCTTGTGCTCGAAGTCTCCTGAGATACTCTCCCTGTACAGGATAAGCAATATAGAAAGGGAATAAATGAATATCGAACAACTTCTTTTATTTGTTAGCCACTTTAGTCTTGTAGCTTAAAAAGCCTAAAGAATCAAATCTACTGGAACTGATTACATTGCAGTCTATTTGCAACTTTCGTGACATCATGACGGAAATGAAAAATCCATAATCCTTGCTTGATTTGTGGATGGTTTTTCATATTGTGATTGATATATGAGACTCATGCTCATGAGCAGGTGCTGCGGTGTATTTCAGGTGGGCTGGCATCTGAAGAACCTCGTGTCCAAAATGAAGGAGAATCCACACAGTGTGGTGCTCACGCTGAAGAAGAGGCCTTCAGGATCGGGCAGCTTCACTCCTGCTCCACTGAAGAACCTGCGCTGGAGGCCTCCGGCTGTGCAGGTCAGGATTATTAATAATAGTTGTGGATCAGTTATAGATTAGGCTTTTGTTTTTGGCATGATGGTACTGTGGGATATACATGTATTGTCAGCTCAGGTTGCAGTCTGTATGGAGTTTCTGTGTATCTTCTCTTTATGTCATAGGTTCTTTATTTTCCTCACACACTGAAAAAAAACATGCCAGAAAAAGTACAAATAATGAAAATCAATACTACACTACACACTTCACAATACACAGCATGTTTACAGAAGGTCTGCTTGTACGCTACTCCATGTTTGTCTCTATTAAATGTTATTGTTCTCTCTTGTCCCGTTTCATGTTTCCCTAAAACATAAGTATGCAAAATATATTCTGGCTACTGTATAATTTATTCACATCACGTCATTGCAAGATGAGGAAAAAAGACAAAATTTGCATCTGTTTTTAAAAACAAAGATCAATGGGAAATAAATGCAAATAGGAAGTTGTGAGAGTAGATAATACAGGGAACATCAGGCTACCATTGTTTAGGTTTGTCTGGGAAATTTACCGGTTATGGTGTTGCAGTGTAACTAATAAGGTTGCAGATTTCCCACTTTTTTTTCTTTAACAATCAGTAGTCAGTTACTCATTTATAATTAATGATAACAGAATGCACATTGTCTCAGGTTAACTTTTCTAGTGACACAATCCTAACATATTGTTTTTGCAAGACAATACCATGTCTCCCTGCTCTGTCCTCATTAAAAAAAATGCAGATCAGCCATAACATTAAAAGAATTTACATTAAAACCCACCTAGATTTTTGCTTCCCCTTGTGCCAACGGGGTAGTTTTGGACCTTCATGCTGTGGCTCCACATGGCCTCTGGGGTGTGCTGTGGTGTCTGACACCAGGACATGTCACTGGATCCTTTGGGCGCTATGGGTTGCAGGGTGACACTTCCATGGATCAGACTTTGTCTTTGTCTAATGCATCCCATGGGAGCTCAATCAGATTGGTATGTGGGAATTTGTGGGCCGCGCCTTGTTCAGAGCTTAGTAGGCCTGGGTGTTCTGGTGCCTTTCTGTCATGGCCAGTGTTGGACTTTTTTTGGTGGTCAGTGTTGTTTAGTTCACATAAAAGTAGTGTTGTTCTTATGGCTGATTTTTGATTGTTCAATATTGCACAATGCTTGAACTGCAGGTGTGCCCTCTTGTGGTGTACAAGTTAAGAAGCATGTGAGCTACAGAGAAATATGATGCAAAACAATAAGTTCTTTTCATTTTTAACACCACTTTATCTGTAAATGATCACTCAATAACTTCCCTAGTAACTATTTTCTATGAAATAATTTGTTAAGAAATGAAAGTAGATAACGAAGTGTGACTAGTTGCGTTATTTGGTTTCTAGGTTTAAGAGTCAGACTGATAGTCACATTACACTTCAGTTGAAAGGGTTACTAGGGAACTGTGTATGTAAATACTATAAATAGTTCCCTTTTCCTAACAGTTGGTCTCAAAACAGACTTTGTGCACTACTTTCCTAAACCATACACCCATGTTGCTTGTAAAAACAACCTAATAGGCCAGGTCACTGCGTGGTACCGCAGGTCATTGACATGCACCAGAAAAACCTGCACAATAATGGGTGCAAAAATTTTTAACCCAAAATGCCCACACAAGTATGTTTCACTTGTTTTTTCCCACAAGTATTTTTGAGAAACATACTATAAACCACAGCAGGCCTTTTCGGGCTTCACCAGTTTCACTACCTAAAGTAGGTCGGAAATGCTGAATGTAATATTTTCAGTATGTGTATGTATGTTTTGATATAAGCACATCTTTTAAACGGAATTAATGTCTTTTCTAATTGCCATATATATTGATATATACAGATTTATTTCGTTGTTTATCTTGCCACGAGAATAGAACTAGACACAGATTTCACCCAGGGTGGATGCTAATGAACGGCTTTGTTAACATCCCTGACAAAAGACAAGGAGACCCTTAATACTGTTACCTCACACACATACAGTATGAGTATACACACACTGGCTTTACGCGTGACTCATAATGTGAGTACACAATGGGAGTGTGCGTTGGAGCAATGGCGGGTTCCTACAATTCAGGATGTGTGTTTAAACCCGATTAAGTTTCGGCTCTAAATGTCAGGAGTCTATTGATTTTGTTAAGCTCGGTTTAACGCTCCCTATACACCCTCGTTCCTCACACGCCTTTTTGAAAAGGTCAGACTTTGCATCACATCCCATTTAAGCGGGATCACTAATGCCTGTCTTTTTTTTTTTTAGATGCTTGTAAAGCACTAAGACTTTTTTTTTTGTATTTGTTATACAGATTGGTGGTAGAACAAATCTTTTGCGGGATAAAAATGTACTGAGAATCAGGCTTCTCAGAATCTCAACGCACACACACACAGACAAACTCAGAACACACAATGACACAAACACACGTGGATGCATCTCTGCCACGATTGACATCCTGCAGTTAACCAATAAAACCGGGGAGGGTGTGGTGTTAGACCACACATCAAGGTGGTGTCATGTGGCCTGACGTGAAGCAGAATTACTGGTAGCATCTCAGAGTTAATTATTTCCTTATAATAGAAAGACCCACTGTTGAATATAACAGTATTTATTTCTTTTAAATTTTTTGCTTTTTGCTTATACCACAGTAATTTCCTAACAGTGTCATTTTTAAATTGGCATTGTACTATTTTTATATACATTTATAGTTAAAGACATTTTTTAAATGAAAAACTTATATTGTCAGTGTAGCCATGGTGGCAAAACAAATAAGCATGTAATGGTGTCTACATACTATTTACGCAGTGATGCAATTACATGAATTCGTGCAGCTCCAGGATACACTAATCAGCCATAACATTAATATCACATAACATTAACACATTAACATCGATTATCAAATATATACCAGGAAACTGATGATAGGATCATAGGAACCCAAGGTTCACGTTACCTACAGGGACCAAACACCAGAGTGTCTGGCCTGATCCCACAGAAAAGCTAATGCTAGCCACGATAGAAAGGCGCACCAGAACAGTCAATGTGTAACAGCCTGCTATACATGGTGACCAGCAGAGCACAAGGCCACCAAACCGTCCTCCAAATTCCCCAGAACTCAATCACATCACCGCACCCTGCAATGCACAACACGCAAAGTATCCACTGCCAACGTCCTGGTGATAGGCACCAAAGCACACCCTCAGAGGTCTTGTGGAGGCATGCCCTGAGGGTCCAGAGGGTTGACCCCAATGGCACAAGAGGATCATCCACAGTCCTGGAGATAATGTTTTGCTTTGTAATGTTATGACTGATTGGTGTAAGCTTTTGTAAAAACCTTGAACAACAAGCATGTCCTTAGTAAATTAAGACTGTATTAATGTTAAGAAGAGCACTGTGTATAGTACCAGTCAAAACTTTGGACTTATTTTCTACATTCTAGAACAATACTGGACATTTCAAAACTATTTTTTAAACTAAAATTACACATGTAATTAAGCAACAACAATAACAGTCAGTTGTTATTTTAAGACATGAAGGACAGCTTTTCTGGAACAGTTCTTGCAAGAACAGTATTGTCAAGTGTGTTTGCAAAACCCATCAAGCCCCATAATGAAACTGGCTCTCATGAAGACCATCCCAGGAAATCAGGACCAGAACTAACTTTATTTAGAGTTAAAAAATTAGAGGCTAAAAAATGACCAATTAACAAACCTCAGATTAGAGCTGTTATGAAGGATTTACAGAGCATAAGTAGCAGACATATACTGTATATTTTGAGTCGAAAGTCGAAAGAAATAAAAATCAGGCTCGACCATGGAATTAAAAGGTGTGGCCAAACTTTTGACTGGTAAAATATTTAAAGGACTAAAATACATTACCATTCAAAATGAAATAATATTAATTAATATTTGTCTTTAATATTCGTCAAAAATCTTAGTCTAAAGCATGTTTTGTGTTACTTGTAGAGCATTCCTCCTGGCCATGCTGCTTACTCATCCAGTGTAGAAGGTTCTGCTCAGAAAGAGAAGCCAGCCATTTTTGATCTGTATTTACCACCACCTCCAGCTGTGCCCTACATGCCACGGTGAGTGACTGCTTCATGACAGGTGAAGACAGGTAATTGACAGTGAGGGACATGTTTCGGGGATTAATATAGTGATGGTGTTTAAAAAATAATAATAATATAAAAAAAAAAATATATATATATATAATATATATTTTATATATATATATATATATATATTTTTTTTTTTATTATTATTTTTCCCCGAAACATGGTATTGGTGCTAAAAAGTGTCTCACCTACATAGGTGAAGAAGTGTATTTTTAGTTAGGATCATATAACACTATTTTTCATAAGAATTAATGCTTCTTATCTCTCAATTATGCTTGTTTTTTTGCAAATATGCATGCACATTTATGTTTTTATCAGATAAATAAGAAATACATTGGCTGAATACAATTTCTTGAGTTTTTTTTATATTAAGCCTTTCAATGAACTTAATTTTCATTCAGATGAAACTTGGCCAATTTAGATTGCACATGAAAAGACGTAAACCTGAAATAGTGTACTATTCTAAAATGCAAAATTGTTAAGATATCGCATCATGAATTTGACACGATTACAGACACTACAGATTTATTTGGGAAAAACATGCTTAATTTTGCTTTAATTTAAGCAAACATTTTTACAGGTCAAATTCTTCTAGAAGCTTACACCAATTTTAGTATCAATACTCATAAAGAAATCTGACTAATTTGTATTTTTAATTATTATTCTTTGAAGCAAGACAGTATAACACTGACAAATGGCCATTTTTTGGGCACATATAAAATCATCTCTCCAAAAACGACTTAAGTTAGGAACTTGAAATTTTTTGTGAAGCAAGATTGGTCACTTCTGTGTTGCATAAACTTTAGAAGTAGCTTCTTTGACTGGCATGTTTTCTGTATTATATGTATAACAGCACCAATACTGTGTTAGTAGGCCGTTAGCTACACTTATTGTTGTGTAAGTTAGTCTACAGTAATGCTGTGATACAAATTTTGTGTGTTAGATTTAGATTATAGTATACAGGTTACAGAAAAAAGGTAAGTCTGCTAAATCATTTACTCTCTGTGACTGTACAGGGAGGTGAAGGACGGCACGTGTCCTCAGACCAGAATGAGGCAAAAAGCTCCTGATTCCCCTAACTCGTCTCTGGACCGAGCTTCTAGACGGCGTTCTAATCTTATAGATTACATCAGCAAACCTAACGTCAGCGTCGCTCCTCCTGAGCCCGCCATCCCGCAGGCCCGACTTCGCCAGCGCACGGCCTCCAGAGGTCAGAGGGAAGCTTTAATGACACATAACTAGCGTATACTTCAGAGTCTATATAACATCTAATACCTTCCGACACCACAAAAATACCATGTGCTTTAAAAGATTTACTTTATTTCCATTTATTTACCCAAACATTTATCTTAATGCATTCTGTGTGAACTCAATCTAATGTACAAACACAAACATATGTCACACACTGACGTATTATTTTAATAAATCTCATGCTTGAATTAACGCACACATTATAACACGTGGCCGCTGAAAGCCTTTGATTATTTCTTAATGTGCATGGAAAATGTGCGCCTGATATCAGCGCAGTGATAGCATTGTGATTTATGTGTTTGTTACCCTTCTAATAGGGGCTAATTACGGCTTTGTGTGTGTGTGCGCGTGTATGTGTGTGTGCGTGCGTGCTGCAGGGAAACCGCGGCCTGTGTCTATGCCTGCAGACTCGTGTGTAGGCCTGTCTGATTCCCCCTGGGCTTTTGGAAGGAAAGGTAAAAGCAAACAGCAAACAGAAACATCGCTCTGAGCGTCCCCTTAGCGCCCTTCCACATGGAGCACACCTGCTCTACATTCCCTGTATTTGTTGATGAAATAATTTAGAGGAAAAAAAAAAACTAAAATAACCTGAAGCGATATAAAAGTTAATCCAAATCCAGTCCAAATCTGTGCCTGAGCAGGTGGAGGTTATATTAAGTGTTAGTTCTGATGAAAAATGTTAAATATAAAATATCCTGTATAATATGGGGATTAAATAAATCATACCACAGTTACGATTACCGACTAATCTGATTGGACGAGAGGTTTTGCACAAGTGGTGTTAATGGATTGTAACAGCACTAGGACATTTAACTATATGTATCATATGGATGTAGGTTTATTCTCCTTAGCTTTTGGCTACATAGTAACGTTAAGAATTTAAAACTACTGTTGATCACCCCTGTTAATTACACTACGCTTTGTTAAAATGACTGGATAAATAAACAACAGACGATAATCTGGTGATAATGCACTGTGTCTGCGGAACTGTTGTATAAAAGTAATATCACACTCGAGGTCGTGCTGTTGTGCTGAATATCAGCACAGCTGTGATGCGGCTCATGTGATATGGCTTGAATATGCGACGGAGTGTCAGAAAAAACACAATTAAAGCTCTCGATTATTTGACATACATAGAAACGTGAATTATATATATTTGGTTAAAAAAAAAAAAAAAGGGAATTTTACACTAAAGCCATATATAGATATAGATATATAACTATATATATAAAGATTTATTTGGTTGGATTTCATTGCCGACTAATCATGCTTCATGTCAGCGTAAGTCATGAAGTAATGTGACATTCATCAAACTTTATTGTATTAATGTTTTATCAAAAGAAAAACCAGCTCTCATGTCATGCTCAGGAGTGTTAGTGTGATTAACTACACCGGAAAGCCCTAGATCAGCTTCACATGATTTGGATTGCTGCTGTTAGAGCCGCTGTTATGCAAAATTTATTAACATCATCTGACCTGTCACACTTGATATTTTTACATAATGCTGCTGTGACCTAATAAATGTTATACCTTAGCTCTCAACTATACTGTCCTACTTGATCGTGGACTTGATTTCTGATACTTATTGACATTTCTGTCACAGACGAAGACGTTTTACGCATGTACATGAGCAATGAGCGGATTCCCCCGATCGCTGAGGAAGCCCCGTGTTTTCCTGTGCCATACCGGGCGGTTAGTGAGAAGCATCTCTTACGAGGGGTCGACCATATCCGCGGCAGTCAGTGCTTCATCAACGCCGATCTGCATAGCAGCGCCACCGTCCTGTACCGGGATACAACACGGCGCAAGAGCAGGACCACACGATCCTCCAAGAGGTCCTCGGAGCCTTCGCCTCTGAGCGCCTGGTTCGCACGACTGAAACTCTTCACACACTGATGAACGCTGAACGGACGACTGTGTGTCCCTTATGACTTTATTCATCGTCACTCAGTATTATTATTATTGTTTTATATTTATGGTTGAGTGTGGGAGAGAAAGGCAAATTCACAGAATGTTTACCCTTAACCAAGAGACATGAATCTGCCAAGAGACATCTGCCAAGTGTAGGTGAACGATACGTTTACAATGATGCATTAACAGCTTTAATTCACTCATCTTTAGTAGCTGTCTGGTCAAGGTTGCAATGGTTTAAACTAGGATACTAACTTTGTTTATACAGTATTTTGAGCTATTAATCCACTTCAAATTCATTTACCAAAACAATAACTCTCCAAGTGCAATTAAAAAAAAATAGCTACAGATACAGATAGTTATTTTGAATAATATCTACAGCCAAGATAGATTTGATATCAGACTTTTTGCCTGTTGTTGGGCTAGACTTAGCCAAGTTTAATATGTTGTCACATCAAAGCCAGGTGAAAGTGTGAATAATATTTATTAGTCGAAGTGCAAACACATACAAACAATCAAGAAAGCAAGAGCCTTGAAGAGGTACTGTACACACAAGGTGAAAACCATAAGAATGAAACACAGAGGAGAATACACGACGGAAACAAAATCAAGACAACAAAGAACTAGTGAATCAGGGGCAGTGTTGGGTGTAACGTGTTAAAAAGTAAAGTTAGAGTACTTTGATTACTTTTTTGATTTAACGAGTAATCTAACGCGTTAGACCCGCCATTTAAGTACTCAGTTATTTAGTTATTTTTTCAAAAATGTAATCTGTTATTTAGACAATTTATGCAATCCGTGAGCCAGACAGCAGTGATTCCCAATCCCTTAGTGTGTGTGTGAAAGTCATCTTACAAGCCGCGCCCCCGATAACCCGTCGCCCTCTGTTATTCCTGCTGTTATACCCCTATCTCACCTATGCGGTTTGACTATGTGAGGACCGACGCTCGGAAAGATGGAAACCTAATCACAGCGCCAAAACTCGCGGTGAATCATGATGAACCGTACTTACGGCCACCGCGCGAAACCGCGTAGGTGAGATAGGGGTATTAGTAGTTAACAGATTATGGGCCAAACTTTGGTAGAATAATTATAAAGGTCTTGACTAAAACAACCTGCATGAGGAATTACAACGGAGTTTCATCTTCTGCAATGGAAAAGTACTCGAACTAGTTACTTTTATCAGAAAGTAACACTGTAATGACAGTAATTTTGTAATGTAATTAGTTACTTTAAAAAGTAACATCCCCCAACACTGATCAGGGGATATGAGACCCAGGTGAAAGTAATTAAACCATGTGACATGGTTTAATTCCTTTCACCTGAAAGTAATTAAAAGTTCTTTAAAGTTTCTGAACCATTCAAATGTTAAATGCAAATGACTGTGTTGTGCTTGAAGTCTTCTGTAACAACACAGTCATTTGCATTAAACATTTGAATGGTTCAGAAACTTTAAAGAAGGCCAGACTTCTATCTGTGGGAACTGTACACACAATCATTCACAAATATGGTAAAATGGGAGTTATTGCCGCACCCCCTTACAGTCCTGACTATGCTTCAAGCCATTTCCAAATGTCTGGACCGTTATCGGAGTTCCTGGGAGGCCAGCGTTTTTGATATGATGCAGGCAAATCAAAGGTCCCAGTTTGACTTGAACGCCCTGTGTACATGCCTCGATCTTTATATTGTCATTTGCATCATTTTCTGTTACAAGCTTATTTTTAACAAGCCCAGAAGCCCAGAGGGCAAAAATGATTCCAGTCTGCACTGAACAAAATGTTAATCGTTGTTCTGGTTGACACCGATTACACTTCAGTGTTCGGCTATACATCAACTTTTATTCATGTTGATTGATTACAGGAAGTTGATCACACTGCATAAAGCACATACAGCATGTAAGCAGATCTGCGGTGTGATGTCACTAAATAGTGGAGGTGATTTGAACCAGATATTTACATTTTAAATTTTGTTTTAAGAAGCAAATAAGATTTAGGTTGAGATGGTTTTGTAATTAAAAATAAATAAATAAAACATGACAAACTAAATAAAAAAATTAGTTGATCAACTGTGGGGAACACTGAGTGAATCCGATTTTCTTATGAAGCGTTCCTTTAGGAGCTTTCCACTGTTCCGCCTGCTGTATTAAATCCCATATGGACAGTGTTTTTTTTTTTTTTTTTTAATAAAAATTAAATTTACAGGAATCTGGTTTCGTTATAAAGAAAAGTTTAGCTCATAAGTCAAGTCTTAAATTCATTTCATCTTCTCCTGTGTAGGTGAAGTGTGTTGTTTTTATTAATAAATAAAAAAATATATATATATTATAATTTGTATTCGCGGAGCATGTTATCTGTACTGGTTGTGGTTCCCCCAAAGACGCATACTTTATGCATTTTATGTACCTCATTTCTAAAAAGTCTTACCACTGGTTATATACAGTACACTATAGAGTGTGTACACAGCATGAAACAAGATGTCTGAACTTGTACATAGTTTTAATTATAGATTATTTTTTTTTTTATGTTACTGCTGTGATGTTTCATTTCAAACTGGCTTTAAAATGCAGTGGGTTTATCTCCAGCAACTGTAAATGCATTTTAATGTTGAAAATCTATTAAATGTACACAAAATAACTGAACTAAAAGGCCTTATAGGATTTTTCTTCCTTGACTTTCCTCATAGTCCAAGTATAAAACTAAAGAGGTAACCTCAGGCACCAAACATGTCTTAACTGACTGATTACATTTGTGAGAATTTGTGTACGTTTTTAATGCCTTTTTTTTTCTGAGCTATTGATTGAATGCATTTAATAAATTAATTGAAACTTAACACTGTTAGGACAAAGTTTGTTTCAGTAAAGTTTGTCAAATGTCACAACTCTTGTCATGTTCAAATCCTCGTTTGTAAGTGTTAAAAAAAATCTAAAGTTGCCTTGACCTTTTTTCCAATATTTGCTGCTGCTCTTCTATGCAAAATGACTAATCCAGTAAACTACTTAGAAAACATGGTGCATTAGTTTACGTGGCTATACAATTTAATAAAGATTAAAACCTAACATAAATTGTTCTGGCCTTTTTTGTGACTCAAAAGCGACACCTGGCGGTAAATCAGAAAATAAAACTTTTTTTGTTGTTTTGTTGTCGCTCAGTGGCGGCATCTAGTGGGCAATCATTATAATACATAGATTAAACATTAAACACAGGCTGTGAACTCCAATAAATTGAGTTTTATAACTTGTTCTTGTCAATAAATAATCACTACAAAGTTAAGAACACAATGTGATAAAATTGGAAAATTTTAAATAAATGTTTAATGGGTACAAAATAGTGAAGTTAAGATACTAGTCTTTGCTACGCCAAATCCTTGTTTTAGATTTTAAAAGGTTAACTTTAAAATATAATTTCATACATTTATATAAAACCTACTGTACAATTTTTAAAATATAAATGAAACCCAGTACATTTTGAAAAAAAATCCTGTGGAATTTACCTAGTGTGGGACACACATTAATGTACTTATTGACACACATGAGTAATTAAGCATGACTTGTCTGACTATCTAAATGTTTTTGGAGAGTGGGAAGAAACCACAGAAGCCAGACGAAACCCACTTAAACAAGGCGTATGCAAAATCGACACACGCGGTATCCTTTAAAATACAGATGATATATTAAATGCAGTTCAAATTAACTTGAAGACGAGTTGGTTTGTGTAGCTACAGTATTTAATTTCACGTTGATCTGGGATTTTTTAATGAAGAAAAAGATGTATAAACAAGCAACAGTCATCCAGTGAGTGTTAGCACATGAAAACACTTGAAGAGAGAGGTCACAGAGGAGAAATCTTTTTGAAGCTGACAGAAACATTAAGTCAAATGAGCTCCCTTTACAACCACAGTTGAGCAGAAAAACATCTTGTTAACATGTTGACAAAAGGAGTTGTTGTATGTCAAAAGAGTCAGAATGTTATGCTGCATGACGGCGTAGTGGTTAGCACTGTCGCCTCACACCTCCAGGGTGAGACCTGCTTTCGGGTCTGTATGCATGGCGTGTGCATGTTCTCCCCATGCTTAGTGGGTTTCTTCAGGGTAATCCGGTTTACACTAACAGTCCAAAGACATTCGGCTTGTTGTCATTTCCAAATTTCTTGTATTGTGTAAATGTGTGTGATTGTGCCGTGCGATGGATAGGCACTCTGTCCAGGCCTCCCACAACCCTGTTCATGATTAGCGGTATAGTGAGGGAGTGAGTATACCAATGACGTCTACACCGCTTTATCCTGTATACCGGGTCATGGAGGCTATCTGGGGAGACTTAGGGCATGAGGCAGAGTCCCAATCCATCACTGGGCACACACAGATATTTTGTGCCCTAAGTCTCCACAGATAGGCTCCATGCCCTCCGTGAATCTGTATAATGGGGTAAAGCTGTGTAGACGTCATATTACACACATGCTCATTCACACACTATGGGCAATTTGGGAACGCCAATTAGCCTTATCTGCATGGGAGGAAACCGGAGTACCTGGAGGAAACCCACCAAGCATGGGGAGAGCATACACAGACCTGGGAATTGAACCCGGACCCTGGAGGTGCGAGGCGACTCAAGTCACTCATATTACACTCACACTCTAAGATTTACATCATTTCTCTAATATAAACGAGATTTCCTAAAAATTATTTCTATTAATGATTTATATTATAAAATGTTTTAGTTTTGTTTGGCAAAATAATTTGTTATTAGAAGTTTTTAGAAAAAAAAAAAAAGATATTATTTTGAAAAAAAAAATACAAAGAAAGAAAGATTCAAAAGAGTCGACTCATCCAACCGACTCGTTTACAAGGAACCGATTCGTTCCTGAACCGTTAAACGTGGTGCTTGGTTTGTCCAAATTTACCAAAAATTACCACAAAAATGAGAACTAACTTCTTTCTGGAAGCTTTTTTATACACTTCCTGGAAGCTTCACATGTTCCAGTGTTGGCTTCAGGTAATCTGAATCAGTAACGAGTCAGAATGTTAATCCTTGTACTAATTAGCACTGAGCACAGCAGTTTGGTGCTTTAATGTGTAGTTTAATCAAACAACATTCTAATTAAACGTTACTCTTATAGCACTTTCAGACACTTTCAAGCTACAAATTGAAACGTTTGCTGTTACATCAATGGAACTGCAGTGTTACTTTGATGTTGTCTTTCAGAACCTCTTCAGTGTTGCTGCTGCAGAAGTGAGTGATGTGCAGGAGGCTGTAAGTGTTCACCCTCTCAGTGTTTATGAAGAGGTGTCACATGGTTGCATGCAAAAAAAAAAAAAAACACAGGGTCACACAGCAACACTCTTGGTGTGCATTCGGGTGTGAGATGATATGTAGAAGGGGAAGTAACTCTCTCTCTGTGTGTGTGTGTGTGTGTGTGTGAGAGAGAGAGATCTCGAAACCTTGAAACTGTACCCTGTCTGTGTGATCTGTGTGGGCTGATGGCTGTGTCGCTCTGGGCCCGTTCCTGTCCTCTCTTACTTCTGATCTTCTCTGTTCTCGCCTCAAGCTTCCTTTAGAAGATTTCCCCACTGCGACTTGCCAAGGTAAGGAGATCAAACCGTCATACAGAATTCATTCAATAAAGCGTTTGCTTAATAATTATTGCTTCTTAAGACTAGATTGTACTGTAAGCTTTGTGGGATTATGTGTTTGTTTGTTTGACTCACAGGCGATGCCACGATGAGTCGGAGGAGGGTCTCGGTGAAGGACCTGGGACAGGCGGACTGTCAAGGCTGGCTCTACAAAAAGAGAGAGAGTCGAGCGTTCCTGAGGAACAAATGGAAGAAATACTGGGTCGTGCTGAAAGGATGCTCTCTGTACTGGTACACAAATGTAATGGTGAGTCCGGTGTGGGATTTAAATCTAGA
>JAOVVB010000035.1:8285449-8302481 GCA_028570985.1 Heterobranchus longifilis
TGATAAAAATATAAATGTGTATGTATATTTATAACAAATGAAGAATGCATCAGGAGATAAGAAGCCTTAAGTATTATGAAAAATTATGTTATATGAAAATTCACTTCTTCTTTTTTTTTACCTAGGTGACATACATTTAAGCACCAGTACCAAGTTGTGGCCTTATGATAATTAATGAATTAATTTAGCAAGAATCCCGAAGTATATTTGACAACCGGCATTAACAGTGCACAGAGATATTACCAAGCATTTTTTTGTGGAATAGTCATAATATAATATTATTACAAATATAATATATTTGTCCAAGTACTGAAGAAATGCCTTCCTCTATATAATCTCCTGCTACACTAATGCACTCATCCCAGTGTTTCACTAGTGCTTGGACACCATCAAGGTAGAAAGTTTTCTCAGTACACCTGAAAAGCTTTATGCCTGAAACCCTGGCCACCCAGGAACTCCCTTAATGACCCAAACATGTGGAAATGTCTTGGAGTAAGGTCTAGACTGTACAGGGGCAAGTGGCATTAACTCCTAGTCAAGTTCCTGTAAAGTGCAAGTGGTGTTGGTGAGTGATTGTGTGCACAGCTCTCAAGCGACTGCAGTGGACTCCGACCCACCTTGGCCAGGATTGTACAGACATACGGCCTTCTTTAAAACTTTTGCACCGTTCAAATGAATTACTGCATCTAAGAGTCTCATCAAAAATAAAATTAATTTCATGGCTCCATTCGCAAGAAGTCCCAGTTTGACTTGAACAAACATCATATTTTTAATATGTAATAATTAAATGTGGTGTGTGCAACATGTCTGTGTTTTTATAAATATTCATTCTTGGACCACAATTGATTTTGCTGTTTCAGCAGTAGGGGGCGCTAGTGTACCATGTGCTAAATGAGGTTTTGTGTAATGAACCTTCTCTTGCCTCATTTGGCCATCATGACTTTGGGATAAAGGAGAAAAATAAACACATGAAGGTGAAGGTATTTCCTGAAAGTGCATGTGTGTGGACCTCTTGATGATAATTTTGAACTAGCCCAATATAAAACGTAGAGCATTTCCGAGAAGGACGTTCTGATCATTGGGCACAGAAGAAGACCAAACTTCAGGAGGTGTACAGTTTTTCAAGACATGATGAAACAGGCATGAACGGATTGCAAGACATGAAATATGCCTGAAAATGATGCGACAGCTATAACACATGTGCAACACCAAGCTCAGATATGTACAACCTTTATAACTTACTGAACAAAAGCACGTATCAATCACACTGTAGGCTATACTGTATATATACTGTATGCATATACACACTATATAGACACTGAAGTGTGTATACATATAGAAGGTGCAGTAGATATAAAACATAGAATATACAGTCAAAGTTAGTGCCCTCCTCTTTTAATTATGTTTTTTTATATGTGTTTGTGTGTAAAAATCATAATCAAAACCATATGATCATAGCAGGTCGTAGTATTAGGCAAATACAACCTCAGACAAAGAACATATAGCGGTTTTTTGCTCACGTGCTACATTCACAGCTGTTCCAGGGCTAATTCAAATCTTCATGAAGAAACCGAGAATAAGACAATACCCATCATTTTATATCATTTCTACGTAACCCTGCTTGAACTAAGTAACTTCTAACATCTAACAGCTTTTCCAGACCACCATGGGCTGTCCTCATCAGCTGTCCCATAATTCTTTGGACTTTTTAGGAACGACTAGATAAATGTGAGCTCTGTGCTCAAGCGATTCCTCCACCCGGCCTCACGTGTGCCCTAAATATATGTACAGACAGCATAAAATGGATGACCATGTGAATCAATCTTGGCTGAACTTAGTGTTCAAACTCAAAACTGTATGCTTTTAAGACTTAATGCCTTTGACATTTAAAAAAATGACAGTTTATTGGATCGTTTCAAAACTTCATTACATCACCTGCTCGTAGTTTTATCCCGTATCATGGTTACAACGATCTCTTCCATCTCCTTCCATCTAGGAACCTCTGTAGTCCAACTAGGGACCATGGAGGCCAATGGTGACCATTGTATTTACAACCATGGTAGGACCTCCCGTCAACATTCACTCGCGCATTCACACACTACAGGCAATTTGGGAACGCCAATTAACCTAATCCGCATGTCTTTGGACTGCGGGAGGAAACCGGAGTACCTGGAGGAAACCCATCAAGCGCGGTGAGAACATGCAAACTCCATGCACACACACCCCGAGGCGGGAATCGAACCAGGACCATAGAGGTGTGAGGCGACTGACCCGTTTTCTAGCTGTACCTAACAAATTACCCTTGAATGGTCCTGAAGAGCCCAGTGTCTTGTACATACTCGCTCTAACACATTACAAAATACAGGCCAGAATGTATCCCAGACCAGTTGGGTCACTTGGGGGCTTTTTAGTGAATTGTTCAATGATGGTAAAAAAAACATCAAACTTATGCTTATGGCCTTTGCATTGACCTGAAAAGTGAGTTTGAAGAAATCTACAACACCAACCCGAGGACATCTTTTAGAGCAGCCTTTTTTTATCCAATGATAAAAAACACATGAACATGCATGAAGATTTTCGGCCGTTGGAAGCAGCCCAACACTTTACTAAAATATTTTATACATTAAATTTGTATCCTGTCTGTTGTGCTGTAAAACAAATATAGTATCTTCTAGTGAGAAAGTTCCTGACTCAGTATGATATAACTATGACTGGCGTTGTGTTTATTACCAGCTTCAGGCAGCCATGGGAGTTTCTAAATTTAGGCCATAAAATGATAACCAGCCTGGGATAAATCCTGTAGCCTTCCTCCGACTAACCTCAGTCACATAATTCAGCCGTGGAGTCTTTGGGCCTGCAGAAATGTGTGCCTGGGCCTTAACCCAAGCCCCCAAACACACACACACATACACACACACACATTCCTCACAGTGACTGTGGTTTAGAGTTGTTCTGGGACAGCTTGCAAAGGAAAGAAAGCAAAGCAACAAAGGGGTGACTTGTTCTTATGGCTGTATCACCACTTCAGAACGAGAAGTTTTGACATCTAATTATATGAAGAAAATATTATATGGTAGAGTAGCTGACTCATGTAACTTATGGTACAGATTCTACAGAACTCATTTCTACAGAACTTTTTTGATAATCCTTAATTCTCTGAGGATTATCAAAAAAGGTATCAAAAAGTTCAGAGACTAGTTCTGTAACTAGATAAGACGCCACGCACAGTCGCAGCATTGACATTCATAAGTCAGCGTGCCAAAAGACATTGTCCTGTGTACATCGGGAGCTGTGCAGCTGGTGTTACTCTGATCACGTGTGTTCCCACGTCTGCTATTTCATCATGGACAGCAAGTTAGAACAAAGAGGGAACGTGAAATTGTGCATGAAACCCGGCCAATCTGTTTCCGTTAGGACATGATTTGGCAAGTTTACGCCGATACCGCAATGTGTCGTTTGAGGTGTTTTAAGCCTCAAGTCACTCTTAAAGGGGCACACACACTTCAAGAGTGGAAGAACATCTTTAGAAGACGACGAGAGATCAGGAAGCCCTTCAACAAGCTCAACCCCCGAAAATGTCAAAACCATTTGGCAGCTTGTGCATGATGATGGTCGAAGAACAATCCACAGCATCGCTGCCATTTTCGCCGTGTCATACAGAACAGTTCAGGAGATCCTCATGTGTGATTTAAACATGCGCAGTGTGGCTGCCGAGTTCATCCCCAGGCTGCTCACCCAGGAGCATCAAAGTCTGACAAGAACTCTTTAAGCGTGCCATTGTGGACCCGTCCTTCATGTCGAGGATCGTTACCAGTGACGAGACTTGGGTGTACGGATACGACCCTGAGACGGTGGAAGAGCTCATCATCTCCATGACCGAAAAAGCCGAGGCAGGTCCGCAGCTCGACTGAGTGCATGCTCATCATCTTTTTCAACATTCGCAGCATCGTCCATCAATAATTCGTCCCCAGAGACCAGACTGTCCATAGCGAATTCTACTGCCAGGTTTCAAAATTCTGGGCTTGATTTGGACTGAATTGGAACAAAAGTCATACTTGTATTAAGTTTACTACACGCTAGCCTCTAATAAACAAAAGCGAAGAAACCATAACTATGCGAGCCTCGAGTGAACTTGGCCTGGAAGTAAAAATCATATTGACTTGAAAGCCACCCTGAAGCCCACAAGTTTGCTTTAAAACCAAGGTTTGCAATAAATTCTGCTATTTGCAATATTGTTTTACCTACTAGATCCACTGGTTGATTTCTAAACCTTTAATTAATTTTTATTCGTATCAGTGGTTGTAGGGTCGAGAGCATTCTGGAAAAACTGGTCCAAGTGGGGAATAAATCATGGATGGGGCACCAGTCAGTGGCAAAACATCAAGCACACACACACACACACACACACACACACAAATTAATTTGTTCATCAAACATTACATTGCTTTTAGACACACAGGAATAAAGATACAGGAATATCTTGCTAAATGTATCACCTTTATTTACATGTCGGAGAAAGAGATGCTTGATATTTTAGGATAATCACGTGTACGCTAGGAAGAATTTTTTTCTTTCAATTTGTCAGGTGTGGTTATCCTAAAAAGTGTGTGTCTTTCAAGCATCTCTTTCCGTAAAGGCGATACATTCAGTAGGATGATCCGCATCTCACGGTGCACTCTATGTGTTTTCTGTGAACATACTATAAGCCAAGACACCTAAGAACAAAAGTAAAGCCACGTCTCTCATTAAAGTATCCTTGAAATCTGCTGGGTTTCCCAGCGTGCCAGACTTCAGTCAGGTTTTATCCTCACTGTCAGTATTGCTCCTAATGGATTTCATCTGCCTGAATAATAAGAATAATGCGCATTGTTGTCTATAATCCGTCTCCCAGAGCAATCACTTAGCACTTTCACAAAGTGTCAGGTGATTAGATTTTCCCCTCCAGTCTATAACCAGAATACCCAATGCTCCTCAGCTGTGATTATCGTTAACAAGAGGTTGTGAGAGAGATGATAATAGTAGAAGGGGTTTAACGTGCACTGGGACCGAGTTTTCCAGCGTGCCCTGAGGCTAAAGCGAAAGGGGCTGTTTTGAGAGAGACATGAAATCCATTTCACATCCATTCCACAAGCGTGCTTCAAACAGCCTCATGTAACGAAATTTTGTCGCCTTCCAGGATTCAGACTCGATTCCCGCCTGGGGGTCTGTGTGCACAGAGTTTGCATGTTCTCCCGGTGCTTGGTGGCTTTCTTCCGGGTTTGCTCCCACAGTCCAAAAACATGCAGATTAGGCTAATTGGCGTTCCCAAAATGAATGAGTGTGTGAGTGTGAGATGGATTGGCACCTCGTACAGAGTGTATCCCGCCTCATGCCATAAGTCTGCTGGGATTGGCTCCAAGCCCCCACGACCCTGTTTAGAGGATAAAGCGGTATTGATGATGAGTGCATGAGTGAGTATCAGTATATTAAATATGTTAACTAAATATGTTATGCTAAATATTACATCACTCACTCATCTTCTATACCACTTCATCCTGTATTCAGGGTCGCGGAGACCTGGAGCCTATCCCAGGAGACGAGGGCATGAGGCAGGGCACACCCTGGACAGGGTGCCAATCCACACACATACACTCACACACCCATTCACACACTATGAGCAATTTGGGAACACCAATTAGCCTAACCTGCATATCTGTGGACTGTGAGAGGAAACCGGAGTACCCGGAGGAAACCCAACAAGCACGGGGAGAACATGCAAACTCCATGCACACAGAGTCGGGAATCGAGCCTGGCCAGGAATCGAACCCGGACCCTGGAGGTGCAAGGCGACAGTGCTAACCACACCAGAGATTAAAAAAAAAGGGTTTGGGAATCATTCTGTAATGTTTTTTTTTTACTGAGGGGTATTTCAAGGGTCAGGACGTTGGGAGGGTCATGAGATCGAACCCCAGCACCACCAAGTCACCACACTGTTGGGTCCATTTATTATTTTAATATCTTAATTTAATTTAACTGTATCTGTACCAGTGTATGTAGTTTCCAAATGAAGCTCGACTTATTTTCAAAAAAACATTTCTGCATGCATACGTGTTACAAAAACGTAACATTTAACAGCTAAAAATCTTTTATTATTGTCAATATATTTTTTTGCAATTTAAGTAAATACTATCTGAATAATATTGAATGCTCAGTGCTGTTGGTTTGGTATAATTTTACAGTCCTTTGCTTTATTTCCGAACGGCACATGCATGAAAGCGCGGTCTACTAGAATGCTTCAAGCGTTGATTAGAAACAGACGAGCTGCGCTGATGTTATTAACTGCTGAGGAGAACCAAAACAAGCACTCAGAGGAAATTGGGATCAGGCTGATGGGGTTGTGGAAGAGAGCGGGGTAAATTGTGTTTACGAGGAAAAATATGCTCAGTTTTGACATTAATGGCGAAACTCACAAAATACTGAGATTCCTGAACCATTTAAGGAATTTTGATTGCTGACAGGAGTCAAGGGTGTAGTAAGTGCTAGTGGAGAAATCAAAATAGTAGATCAGATAAAGAGGAAGATTTATCTTAAAACAACTCCAGAGCGTTAAAATTCAGTCACTCATACAGTACCACTTCAGCGCTGTTATTTAATCTGTGAAAATATGAACTAATCCCAGTAAAACTATTCACTTTATCTTTTCTGATTTATATTTATTGGTGCAGGTGTTTGTTTACATTGAGCGAGTAGCGCATTAGTAGATTATTTTAAAGCTGATTATTAAATCCGACACATAACTGTTTACACTTTTACTCTACATTTTGATTTCACTTATGGTGCAGGTTAAACTTCAGGCAGACATGGAAGTCCTGGAAAAGTTTCATTAAATTCTTTCCAGTAGTCGATTTAAGACGCGCCCACAGTTTGACGCAGTACGTTGTTAAACTTAATTTCTACTTAACATTTTGATTTAAATTATGCTGCAGGTTAAACCTCAGGCAAATGCCTAAGTAAAGTTTTATTAAATTCGGTCGAGCCAGTTTTGCTTGATGCTGTGACAAAAGCTGGCTGGACAGACATACAGACATACAGACAGACAGACAGACAGACATACAGACATACAGACAAAAAGACAGACAGACAAATTTCAGAGGCTTGTTTCCAGTCTGTAAAGATACCATTGAAAAAGCGAGTTCTGACCAACAAACAGACAAAACCTAATTCTCTAACCATTAAAATACGGCCCTTCTCACAGTACAGTAGCTACAATATCTCTTTACAATGATGGCTGGAAGTGGGTGCGATACACCATATATTGCTGTAGGTAGCAAGTGAACCTTTTTTCCTAAAGTTGGCGTATCGGAAGCATAAAAAATGAGCAAGCGTTAAGATAGAAGTGACTTTGACAAGGGCCAGATTGTGATGGCCAGCACCTGTGTGATGTTCAGGACATACAGCACCACAAGGAAACATTCCAGGGAAGGAAAACCAGCGAACTGGCGACAGGGTCATGGGAGACCAAGGCTTACTGATGCACATGGGGAGAGAAGTCTGGCCCGTGTAGGCAGATCCAATAGAAGCGCTAGTGTAGATCGAATTGATGAGAAGGTTAATGCTGGTGGTGATAGAAAGATGTCAGAACAAACAAACAGTGCATCACTGTTAAGGTGGCAGAAGAGTGAGACCTACTCAATATTATTAGGCGGGTGGTCATAATGTTGTGGCTGATCATTGTGTAAGAAATGTGCATTATGTTTTTTTAAATTATTATTATTATTATTATTTTAGTACTTTTATTTTTAAAATTGTTTCAAGACAGACATGTACGTGGGCTGGTTAAATTAAAGATCGTCAAATTATTTTTAGCTTTAACCTTTTAACTTTGTGCAAACTCTGTAACCATCAGCGACGCGTACTTACACCACAATTACACAATTATCTTCATCTCTGTTGGTGTTGTGAGTGTCTGATCTTTATACTGTACTGTACATCAGTATGACAGACACTCTCAGTGTTTCTCTCACTTTACTTCCTGGTCTGATGTCTTCCAAGCGTTAAGAATTCACTGCATTTTGCCCCGACTCCACTGTGTCTAAATGTAGCTCCTATCCCCAAGTCATGTGTGTGTGTGTGTGGGGTTTTATAGTGATGCAGATGCCACAGGTCACTGAGAGCCGTGCAAAATCTTGGAGTGTGTCTCCAAAGCACAGGGCCCACAGCAGACACCAGCTTCAGATACACTTAAATACTGGAAGGCCATGTTTTAAAATGGAAACACATATAGATCAGATCCAGCACACAACGTTTTTTTTTTTTTTGCACATGGCACAAAGAGCACTCTGTTGTTGGAAACATGAGCCTATAATCACCGGTCTGTCACTCTGCAGCGCCTTTTGATCCAGATGGCCACATCATGTAGGAATGTCATCGCCGCTGGATCTTGGAGTCGTACGATGGCGATGGCGTACATTTGAAGTGCTATGTTTGGAAAATTGGTTTGCAGCTTAGGATGTTTAACGTGAAAAATAAAGACCACCAGTGGTGTCGTATAACGTATAACATACTAACAAGATCCTACATTCGGCAATAAATAAGCACCGGTGCTCGTTTTTTAATGAGGTACAAACAATGTGCCAAACGGTTTGGACACCATGTGAACACGTGGTTAAATTGCAAGCACATGGAGCAACTAAATCTACCCCAGCGTAATCAGTGTCTCCGGGGCATCTCCATAGTATTTTATGGATTTTTTTTTTTTTTTTTTTTTAGGCAGTGAATGTAAGCATGACTTGTAAGGGGGAGGGGCACAGTGTTAGTTAAGCGAGTTAGAAGTATAATGAAAAGTACAAAAATAATCTGTAATGCGCACCTGCCTGCATAATGAGCATTTCCTCCGGTTTCTGTTGCCAATGAAATTATCGTAATTATCAGAACTACCAGATTGAACAGCATCACAATGTCCTAATTACAACCTCTCCTGTTGAGCCTATATATAGCGTAAGGACGCGTCATTGACGGGAAAAGGGTTTGTAGATGTAGTTAAAAGGTTCAAGCTAAAAATAAGCTGATCAGCTTTAATGCTAATCAGTGATCTTATTATTTCAGGCTGAAGCCCACGCACTGTACATGATAGCTTTTAAAACGACGAAATATGAAATACTTACAGTATGCAAACCAGTGAATGTTATATATAACACATATCTGCCTCTTTAACGTGCTCATGTCTGGATTGAATGCGATCAACATTTGACCGTTTCTTTTTGCGGAAGTTAATGTTGTCAGGTTCATAAAATTGTCCATGACGTTGATATACAGTGCTGCATGTGGTACTTTCTAAAATGCTTGTCCCGGCTAAAACAGACAAGAAATCATAAGGCGTTTCAGCTAATCATATGTCATAGGCACGTACTGCGTCGAGAGCACGATAGCAATTAGCTCGTGTTTACTTCGGGTCTCTTGGAAACCAAATGCCACACTTCATTGTCCTTAGTTGACCTCAAGAATCGCCCTTCCTCCAGGGACCCTGGATAAAGTGGCCTCCCTGCGTTCTAAAGGTCACCATATGGCGAGTGATCAGCGCGGGTATTTTTCGAGCTGATTAGGCCTGCACTAGAGTACACACCTTATTAAGCTTTGTTTAAAAAGGGCTTTTATTTCTTAAGGATGGAGGAGGAGGGCGGCAAGACGCTTTTAAACGAGACCCTGGGAAGTAATAATAAAATAAAGTGAGGAGAATAGCTTACATCCAGAACTGAAACATCACCCCATACATTTTTTTTTTATCAGTTTATCACAAAGATTGATTAAATAAATGATTTAAAGAAAGAGATCCTTGGTGCCAACATGTGGGCCGGTGATCATAAGCTACACTAGATTCCGGCTTCACACCGAAAAACCCCTTAATACATCACGGACCAATAAAATGTTACATTCTATGTCCTAGTTATTACTTTTGATGTCAAACTAATGCAACGTGTTTCAGACTGAATCCAATCATCTCATTACTTTCCTATAACGAATGACCGGCTGGGTTTTATTCCTTACATAATAAATAAATTTCAACATTGTACTGTTACATAATCAAAAGTGCATCAGGTAGACTCTAAATTCATGACTGGATCGTCCCATCTCTGAAAAACATAGGGTTACAGCCTATGACAGTCGTTCAAGTCAAACCGGGACTTTTGCAGAATAACAGAAGACAGTTATGAGCGTTACAACTCCCTTTATTTCTCTATATAATCCCCTGCTACACTAATACACTTATCCCAGTGTTTCACTAGTGCTTGGACACCATCAAGGTAGAACGTTTTGATCAGTACACCAGAGCCGTGATCAGACTGCCTGCTTTGTGTATGAAACGCCAGGCTCCCAGGAACTCCTTCAATCCCAATTAACTTCCAGCCAAGTTCATGTAATGTTATCCTCAAGTTATCTGTCAATTTTCAAGGTCTAGGCGTTCCACTCGCTGGATATTCACAGAAACGAACTACAAGGGGCTTCAAGCCAACTAAGCCAGGATTGTCGTTAATGTCTTTAAAACATTTGCACCGTTCATATGTTTTATTGCAGCGTAAAGAGTCTCATCACCGTAAGTCTTCTGTAAATGGTTTTATGTGTTTATTCACAAGAAATTGGAATTCTGGATTTTCCTTCTAGATCAATAAAGTATCTATCTATCTATCTATCTATCTATCTATCCATCCATCCATCACTCCATCCATCCATCCATCCATCCATCTCCTCAAAAGTTCCGGTTTAACTTTGATCACCCCTTTTACTCTTTTATTTCTTAAGATCAGAGGGTTTTGTGTATTCTGGATCCTTCGTAACATGAAAGGTTGTATTTATTTTCCTTTTATTAACATTAACAGACAAAAAGGTGAAATTAAGTTGGCAAAGGAATGAGAAAGAGTGTGCTAAAAATGAATATTGGCTCAACTGCCCTAAGGCTAGTGAATACACACACAGCGGAACGTCACACTCCAACGTTTTTCAGACTGGATCTCATTAATCTGGATCTGGATTTCAGAAATAATCTCATTGTTGAACAACAACTGGCCTGGGTTTTGTTCATTACATATAAAATGATTTCTCCACTGTAACATAATCGAAAGTGCATCAGGTTTGTGCTTTGATTCTAAATATTATGTCCTTTCTACCCCCCAAAATTTAGGCTTGATTTTTAAAACTTTTCGTGAAAAAGTGAAAGTCTTAAATAATGCCATGACGATCTAACTAATCCCATACAGTTTGTTCATTCACTCTGGTAGCTGGCCTTCCAAATGGAAAACATGAAATATTTGGAGAGGGACGGACTCCAGTCATCGTGCCCACCTCTGCATGAATCACGCTGCTTTGGTGCTGAGCTGCATGTGTATGTCATTAATCACACTCCTGTTTTTTTTGCCCGGTTTCGTGCTCATCCTTATAGTCATCCTTATAAACCAGTATGAGAGAGAGAGAGAGAAATAAAGTAAGAGAAGACTCAGCATCTTCTGCTTTCATTTTTTCCATTGCTGCTCCACAGTCTCTAATCTCACTTCGACAGTGCCTTTATGTCTTCTGTGGGCGCAGGCATAAGAAGGGCCCTCTGTTTCCAGCTGTGTGAACTGCTGCAGTGTGGAATTCATGGTGGATTTTCTACCTAATTACCCTCCATTTTCTTGTGCAAAAGGCCGCTTTTTTCCTGCAGAGGAATGCGATACGGCTTTAGTGCTCCTCGGGTTTGGTTATTTTTCTCTAAGCTAGGCTCACTCTCTACATTAGCCTGCTTGTTTGGGCTCAGCAGAAGCATGTAATTCCACCAGGACAGCTCCAACTCTCCAGCATGGCAGCAGGTTCGATAAGATCTTCACAGCTTATTTTAGTCAAATGCAACTCAATTAGTCACACCACATGCCTACGGCCTGCACCACTGAAACCTCCCTGGCTTGAACAGTAGCATGGATTATGCTTTATTATCTTGTATGTATGCTAAAAAAAAAAGAAGTGCATTTCTTTAACTGAATGGGATTTTTTATTACAAACTTATTCAGAGGTCCTAAGTCTGAGGTTTGGTATATTTTTGACCTGCAAAAAAGATTCACTTGCAATTTTCACATTTCTGAATGGTATCAAAGCCTCTCAGCTCTAGGGTCCCCTTTTTCATCCTCTGGTTACCTTCCATCTTCCAAACACATACCAGTAGATGGACTTCATCCATCCATCCATCTGTCCATCAAGGAACCTTCGTAGTCCAACTAGGGACTGTGGAGTCCAATGGTGATTAGCTTTGTATTCATGATCGATTGTTTTCAACATCCTCCAGGCAACATCCTTAGACACGTTCACACACTTCACTTCGGAATGTCAATTAAATAGTAACAGGGGACGGGGGTAGCTCAGTGGTCAAGGCATTGCACTACAGTTTGGAAGGTTCCAGGTTCAAACCCAACAAACACCAAGTTGCCACTGTGGGGTCCTTGAGCAAGGCCCTTAACCCTCAACTGCTCCGATGTATCATGAGATATAAAAATGTAAGTTGCTCTCGATAAGGGTGTCTGCCAAAATGTCCATGTTTTTGGACCGTAGGAGGAAACTGGAGAAAACCCACCACGCAATAATGCTAACCACTAAGTCACTATGTCACCAGTAGACACAATCAATGAAATTGTTAATTGCCCTTAAGTCGGAATGAGTGTGTTTAATGATCATCAATTTAATAGTGGGTGTATTTTTGCATCCCATCATTGTGACTGAAAGTGGTACAAAACCCTAGAAGATGAACAAACAAACAAATTGTCTTTTTGTATGCAATCAAACAAAGATGATGGATGGAATCTGAATTACAGACCAAGGGGACAAAAACAAAGAGTGCACCAAGCAGCAGGACAAACTCAATTATTGTTAAAATAAATAAATAAATAAATAAATAAATAAATAAATAAAAGAAAGTGAAGTGTCTACATTGTCAACAAAAAAAAATTCTTAAGAAACAATCTAAATACAATAACAAATCCAGAAACTACACTTTGACAATCTGATCACTTTGATTCATCGCTTGGTCTGTAGATCAGGGTTCATCCATCATCTTTTTGGATGCATACATCCAATCCCCGTACAAGTGATGGGAATCCTATATTTATACATTCTTCATTAGTAACCACTTTATTCTAGTTAGAATCATCATGGACACAGAAAACTAGACTAGACATGATGCAAAAATACACCAACTATTAAACACACTCAATTTGGAAGATGGAAGGCAACCAGAGGATCAAACAGGGAACCCTGGAGCTGAGAGGGTTCGCTGCCCTCATACCATTCAAAAACGTGAAAATTGCAGTCTGTCAGGCTTAGGGACACTGAATATGTTTTCCTTCCATCTAGGAACCTCTGCAGTCCAACTAGGGACCATGGAGGCCAATGGTGACCATTATATTTATTCCCATTGGGTCCTCCAGCCAACATTCACACACTACGTGCAATTTGGGAACACCAATTAGCCTAATCTGCATGTCTTTGGACTGTGGGAGGAAACCGGAGTACCCGGAAGAAACCCACCAAGCTTGTGCGAACATGCAAACTTCATGCACACAGATCCTGAGACGGTAATCGAACACGGACCCTGGAGGTGCAAGGCGACAGCGCTAACCGATATGCCACCGTGCCGCTATGTTTTGGTTAAGTGGTCAAAATGTCCTATTTAGTTAAAGAAAGGCACTTTCCATTGCATAAAGCTTTTCTTTAACATATATACAGTATAATAAAGCATAATCCATGCTACTGTTTATGTCAAGGATGCTTCGATAGCGCAGGCTGCAGGTATGTGGTGTGACTAATTGAGTTGCAATTGACTAAAATAAGTGGTAAAGATGTTATCGCTGCTGCTGTGCTGGAGAGTTGGAGCTGTCCTGGTGGAATTGCATATTTCTGCAGGACCCAAACAAGCAGGGTCCAGCAGAAATTAAGCCGTATCACATACCGAGCAAAAAAAAAAAGAAAGAAAATGTACAAGAAAATTTGATGATGGAAATGTCTGTGGAAACAACATTTTAAGATATGGGTAGGAAAATGATGAGTGGGCGATTTGTAAAATCAGCAATAGACTCATAAAGATGTCACGAAACGTATTAAATCTTTGTTGCTGTAATTTATCTGCAATGCTCTAAGAAAAACTATACTATGATTTAAACCTTTACGTTATTGACTCATTTCTTTTTTTCCACTCTGGCACTGTGAATCCAAACAGTCATACTGAACTGAGACTGTATGACCCCACACTCCCTGCCGTCTCAGTTTACACCTGAGTGAGTGGGTGAAACCTGGTACGGCTTGGGCACGTGTCCCTCGGTTCAACTGGAATGCTGCTGGTTTGGAAAGCAAAGAGCCATTGAGGTTCAGCGAGAACCTGCTGCTGAGATTCGTACCGTGGAGGAAGGGAGCGTTCCTGACTGGGAGCGGACATCGAGCCAAGGTATACAAACCCAATGCTGACACCCCTCGACTGCATTTAATACCACGTTTAAAAAAGCAAACGTAGACTCAGCTGAATGTGTAGAGAGGTACAGTAGCGTCAATTCAAATGGTCCTATAGTCACAGGGTGAGATGTTCCCTCTTACGCATTTGTGTTTATTTTCCTCCCTGAAGGCTTCACTGCATTACTCTTGCTTTCAGTTTTTAACAGCAAGAATGTTTCTCCTTCCCCCCACTCATTTTATTAAAAATAAAGTTTCCCCAAAGACAGCTAATACCCGAATGCCCTCTACTCATATCTCTATAATCTGCTGTCTTGTTAGAGTATCGCCGTCTCATGCATATGCTTCCAGGAAACAGAAAGCCTTAAACATACAGCGCATGAGAATAAGGACTACAAGGTGGCCACAGCTGTAATTTGGAGATCGGAGCTCTGTGTGGCGTCGGCTGAGCCCCAGGCGAGTGGTCTGGACTGGGTTGTGTGGAGGAAAAAGTGTGTTGCCATGCTGGAATTGAACAGGCCTCATTAGAACGCTCTCTCTCTCTCTCTCTGGCTTTTCGTTACATGCTCCAAGGCCACCCTACTAACTGTTCTCTATACAAGAGAATCAAAAACAGCTGAACCAAAACAATGTTCAATTAATGTCAATTCTTATTTTATTTGTATAGCCTTTTTAATGATGGAAATTGTCACTAAGCTGGTTTACCGAAATAAAAATTCTGGACATGTAATAAAAAAATCTATAAATTTATAGATTTATAAGTTTGTCCCTAAGGGGGCATTGGTGGCTCAGTGGTGCTGTAGGTTTCTTGCCTGCCATGTGGGGGGCCTGGTTTCAGTTCCCACCCAAGGCCTAAACTCCACCCACTGGATGAAGTGCTGGTCCCTAGGTCGGATAAAATGGAAGGGTTGCATCATCGTGTTTTGGTCCACTCTGGACAAAAGCAGCCAAAAGACCAACAACAACATCAGTTTGTCCCTAAGCCAGAGTTGGTGGTAGCAAGGAAAAACGCCCAGAGTCAATGTGAGGAAAACATTTTGACAGGAACCAGATCATTTAAATGCTATAGGGTCCATCCATCCATTCATCCATCCATCCATCCATCCATCCATCTAGGAACCTCTGTAGTCAAACCAGTGACCGTGAAGGCCAATGGTGACGTTGTGTTTATTCCCATTTTTATGACCATGGTAAGACCTCTGGTCAACATTCACACACTATGGGCAATCTGGGAACAGCACTTAGCCTGATCTTCATGTTTTTGGACTGTTCGAGGAAACTGGAGTACCCGGAGGAAACCCACCAATCATGGAGAGAAAATCCATGTACAAAGACCCCGAAGCAGGAATCAAATGCAGACTGCATGGATGATGATCTCACATTGTAAGATGGGAATAAATACAATAATCACCATTGGCCTCCATGGTCCCTAGTTGGCCTACAGAGGTTCCTAGATGGATGAATGTTTAAAGTATATTTGGTTTATGCAAGCAGAATCAACAATAGTTTCCTGAAGACATAGATACACCTTGACAGGGACAAGGACAGATATATACTCTTTTATGGATTGTTGTACTTCCTGGGGGCGGCATGGTGGTGTAGTGGTTGGCACTGTTGCCTTGCATTTCCAGGGTCTGGGTTCGACTCCTGGCCAGGTTTGAGTCACGTCTCTGTGGTCTCTGCATGGAGTTAGTATGTTCTCCCCATGTTTGCTGGGTTTCCTCCGGGTACTCTGGTTTCCTCCCACAGTCCAAGGACATGCAGACTGCTGTCCCCAAATTGCCCGAAGTGTGGGTATGTGTCCAGGGCGTAACCTACCTTGTGCCCTAAGTCGCCTGGAATAGGCTCCAACCTCGACCCCCCAACCCCTCACCGCCGCGGACAGTGTATATGAGTGATGATGAGTGAGTGAGTGCGTGACTGTACTTCCTGGAGGAAGTATAATGCTAAAAATTAATATGAAGACTAAATCAATATTTTATTTTCTTAAAAGCGTGTAACTTAGCAGCAACAAAGCTTTATGAATAACGGTGAACAAGCAGCACTATTCGATTAAACCTGGGAATGTTTTGGGGGCAGTTATTTGGGTTTGTTATGTTGATTAGTCATAAGCTCTGTTGCTTGTTGCTGTTACTAGTTTGCATGCAATATTCCTCCGGTCCATTTATTTATTTTTCCTGAAAGCTAACTCATTTGTGTAGTTCATAAAAACATCCAGGACTTCCATGGAGGGGCAAACCTCTAAAATCCTAGATGATTTTTTTTTTTTTGGTCCGAGAGTATTAGCCATTGTTCCAGCAAACCTTTTATAAACTCAAAAACAGAAGTATAAGGTTCACGATGTTTTAATTACTCGCTTTTGCCCACATGTCGTGCCACAGTGTGAGACCCTCTTAGTGCCAGCACTTTTGGTTTAAGGCTTAAGCTTCGTTGGGAAAAACAAAACATCTTCCTGTTGCTTTGAAAGTAACTATTACAGTTAAAAAAAATCCATTGCTCTTAACACATCGTGGTGATTTTGGCAGGCATTTCCCTCCACTAATGAGAGGCTTTACACCACAGCTATGCTTAATTGCAGATAGTCCTCTGTTTC
>JAOVVB010000035.1:8358373-8371480 GCA_028570985.1 Heterobranchus longifilis
TATATATTCTACTGCCTCGTTAAACTAGACTTATAATTATTTTTAGTTTGAATGTGAGAGAACCAGGGTAACTTGAGGATAAGCATTGCTCAAGAGCTAATGCTAACGCTAAACTACATCTATTAGCAGTGATTGCTAGCCGAGAAATGTGATGCTAAGCTATCTAAACGTTTAGTCATTTAATGATCAATGTTTCTGAATGTATGGTGCAAAATATTGAAAACAAAAATCTATCTATACATCAGTCTGTCTGTCAGCGTGTCTGCGTCAACATGCGTCTGTCTATTAAGGTGTCTATCTCTATTTGTCTGTTTGTCTATCTGTTCCTGTCTGTATGTGTCTTTCTGTCTATTTATTTATTTGTCTATCTATCTGTACAAATCTGCATTATTTGTTAGAGCCCAGGTGCTTCACTCCTGTATGTAAAACATGGGGAAGTTTTAGTCTTCATAACCTTTTAGTGTAAACCTCCGTGATGTTGACTGATGAACTAAACTAAATCAAGTTCCTCTTTTCATTTACGGATTTTATTCATACTTGCTTTTTGATTAATACATCTACGTGGTTGATTTCCTCATCATTTAACCTTGTGTAGCGTTTCTCAAATGCGAAGCCTGCCTCTGATCGTTCTGATCGTAATCCTTTACTTAATGTGAATGCGATCAAACTTTGAGTACTTTAAAGACGTGCTAGTTTAGCTGTCTACATTTTTTTTTTTTTATGTCGTCATTAATGGAGTTGAGAGATTTTTGTCATTATCTTCATTTTATTAAATAATTTATAAGCGATGCAAAATCCAGTCCGGTGTGTAAAGCACAGATTTCGATTTGTCTCGGGATTGAAACTCTCAATCTTCTGGAGGTGTGTTCGCTTAATCATCAGGTTCCTGAGTTACCCCTACCACAGCGCCGTGCTTCTCCTGGCCCTGCTCGGCGAGGATCAGTAGCCGTGACCTTCACACATGCAGATTAGCCATGTGCTCTCTGTGTGTTTGTGTGTGTGTGTGTGTTATTGCCAGCGCTCTCAGCAGGAAATGTATGGAGCGTATCTGCTCCATGCTCGGATTATTCCCTCTGTCCAGCCTCGAGCTGACTAAAGGAGGTGCCAGTGCACTTTCTAGTGTGTGTTTTTTTTTCTTTTCTTTTTTTTTTCTTCTTCACATTAGGAATTCAGAAAAAGAAAACTTAAGTGTGACTTAAGCACCGTGAAATACCACAGTATCCAAAATCCATCCGTAGCATGACATATCAGTTTTAATCAAACATTAAAAGTGTGGGAATCAGGGCATGATGGCGGCGCAAAAATCAGTTCCCAGGCATGGTTGGAATTGCACGACCTCTCTCTGGTTAATTCCTGCATACCTCGTGACAGAATATGTAAAACATTGGTTTCGTTTAGCATCTGGTCAGTATTTAATGGTTCGTATTAATTCGCATCCCACATGGAATAACGGTTGAAATATTTTCATCTGTGAGACAAATAGCGAGTTTATCTTCATGCCCTGGTGTTAATATATGAGCCATTTAAAATTTTTTTTTTTTTTATAGTAACAAGTTCTTCTGTGTTCACACCAACAGGCCACACGTCGCTCATCTCTCGTGTAGTCTGTACTTTGTGGGTGCGAAGCGAGCGCTATTGTTGTCACTCATCTGGTTTCACTCTGATGAAAAAAAACAAAAACAAACCAGTCCTGGCCAGGAAATAGTCTTGAGCGCGAAAGGTGTAGTATTTGATTGAGGTGTAAGACTACACATTAACAATTAGGAGCACACGCTAACCGTCTCAAACACTAATGATACCTATGTTCTTTAAAGCTTTCTTCTTCTTCCTAGTACATGCTTAAGAAGAACTACATGATTGGGTAAGATAAGCACAGTTTAATGTTTGTGTTATAAATTATTTAAACAGTACTTATGAGCAGGTGAAAATGAGAGAATATCACAACGCCCTTGCGTCGTGATTGGTCAGAGGAATCGCACAAGGAATCAGTCTAGATTTGTTGCTTAACCGTGTGTTTGCATTATGTTGAGGAAATCTCGATTCGTACGTTGCTCTGTTGAGGGGGGAAAACCACGGCTCCGTGTCGTACGTGAGCGGTAGAGCTGTGGGATTTAATCAATCATGCAATTGAATCGATTTATTTATTTATTTATTTATTTTTGGTCGATTCAGTTCAGTTTTCGATTTGGATTCGATTCACGCATTTTAAATAATCTAGGTTAATAAAAAAAAAACATTAAATGGTCTAGTATTGACAGTTTCCTAACAAAAAAACCCCAAAAAACACAGCTTTCTCTGAAAATAAAAACCAGCAGGATTATCGCCTCTTCGTCCTTGAGATTGTGGTGCGACCTCTCCAAGTACTGGAAGATTTGCATGAACAAGATTATCGCCTTGTATGAGATGTGACGATTAAACAATCAACCACTCGCGTTAGTCAGCCTTTCAGTGTTGAATAAACACTTTTAGTAGATTTTAATACATCCAAACCTGTAAGAAATGTAGCTGCTCCAGACAAATCGGACAATGCAGTTGAAGCTCAAATAAAAGTGTAGTTTTTTTTTGTTTGTTTTTTTTAGGAGGCGATCTGGAAGAGTCCCCAGTGTCAGTGCTTTATAACAGTCAGAGATTTGGATGCTTATAGCTGCTGTAACATAAGTGTAACATAAGTGACAACAGGAAGTCAGCCGTCAACTAAAAACTGATCGAATGTCATTGTTTGATAAATAGCGACTCCACTAATTTGGTGTAATTTCCTGTAGCATTTAGCATGCACTGTTTTTTTTTAATTATTTATATATATATATATGCGTGTGTTCATATATTGGTGCAAATGGTGATGTATGTTAGTGTGGAGAAACCGTTGTATAGGTCATGTGTATAATCCTGTACATATCTTGGACTGCACTACCCGGTTTTGATCCAGCTAGTTAGTGTGTCCTTACATTAGCTAGTCTTTCCGTAGGCCGGCGCTATCTAATCCACACTCTCTGATACCAAGAGAGAGTCAAATCAGTGTCGTATACCACAAACAACAGATACAAAATCTTTGTTTGTTTCTTTGTATCTGTGTATTTCCGCATTGTCACAAGCAAAACGGCACACAGTGATGTGTCTTCGCAAGGCTGTAAGTTTAAACGATCCTGAAGTAGAAGTGAAAGTAACATCAACACAAATAGAGCACTAATATTGAAAACACTAGTGTTTGAAAATAAAAGAGCAGAATATCCTTTAGTAAGACGCGCCGCCCACCCTAGTTGAAGAAAATGAGACTCCATGTGATTTCAGCGTTTTAAGGCCTCTGTAGTTTGTTCCTTATAGGAGTATAAATAAATACTAAATATAAATTGAAACGTTGTTAGTATGTCGACGGGTCGCCCAAGCGGACCATCTAATCTGCTCACAATTTGGCACAGATTTTACCATCCTGGATCCCCATCCTGACCCAACTCTCCCGTTTTATCCGGGCTCGGGACTGACGCTGAATCCAGTGGCTGGGTTTTGGGTGGGAATCGAACCCGGGCCGTCCGCATGGCAGGTGGGACGCCTATTACTGAGCCACCAATGCCTGTTATTCCCCATGTACATAAATCTATTTATATTTGTGACTTCTGTGTGACTGCGCGAGTGAAGGGAGCGTGAGCCCGACCGAGTGTTTGTAACTGAGGTGAGGGTGCGTGTGTGAAGAAGAACTATTTATTGCCTTTTTGGTAAACAAATAATTTTTAAACACTTACATGTATAAAGTCTGGTTTCATTCTTATTTTCCGTTCGAGTAATCAGAGGCGCTCTCTCTCTCTCTCTCTCTCGTTCCTACTAACAGACATGTTCCTTCTAACTCTTTCCATAATTAGTTCAGTAAATGAGCAGTGATGTAACTCTTCCTTTACTCTGCAGGAAATAATCAGTTTAAAAGCCTCACTTCTATAAACGCATCCTTTTTCTTTGTACTTTTTTTTTTCGTTCTGTGTCATTAGTGCATTTACTTTTCCTTTCATTTTTTGAGTTATTTAACAATAATTGCCCGACCAAGGGACGCTTTACTCGAGTCCTGGTGACGCCCAGGACGTCTACCATTTTTCCCTTCCTCTAAAACATGCGATTTCACTGACCCGATGAGCGGTGGTGTGTAGTTAACCTCTCCTCTTTTTGGTTAACAGCATTTACAGAGTTTACAGCATTATTATGATTGTGTTCTGCGTGTCATGAGCTCTTGAATTTTTTTTTTTTGTCCGCCAAAAAACAATCTGAAAAAAATACTCTGAAAACACCCATCAATTATCTAGGGCTGGGAATCAAACGTAGCCTGCTGAATCAATTAGCATTGAGAATTTTCGATGAGATTCGATCCAATAGTACTAAAGGTTATTGTATGTTTTGGCCCAAGCAGCTGTTTCTAACAGGTGTACAAATTGGGCGTTCAGGTCAAACCGGGACTTTTGATTGTGCAAAACACAGTTATGAGAGTAAATCCTCTCGTTATTTCTCTATATAATCCCCTTCTACACTAATGCACTAGTGAAACACTGTGATAAGTGCTCGTATACCATCAAGGTAGAAAGTAATTTTTTTCAGCACGGCAGAGCCATGATCGGATTTATGTCTAAAACCCCGGCCTCCCAGGAACTCCTTTAATGGCCCAAACATGTGGAAATGTCTTGGAGCGAGGTCAGGACTGTACGGGGGATGTGACAATAACACCCAGCCGAGATCCTGTAAGGACAGATGTTTCCAACAAGTTATTCTTCGTTTTTTTTTTCCACTTACTGAATGTTCACGAAAATGACTGCATTGAGCTGCACTCGGACCGAGATGGTCGTTCACGGACGTACAACCTTCTTTAAAATTTTCATATTTTGTTCCTTTTTTTTTTTCTTCTTTTTTTTTTTTAAACCCACCCTAATTCACAAGAAATTTATTCACAGGTCCGACTGGTTTGACTTTGTGGATATATTAGTAAGGACTTGCAAGGACAAATGCAATAATTTGCAAATTGATGTGCTAAAAGTAAAAAAATAAATGAAATAGTAACTTCGATACAGTGTATGATGTGGTGTTCGGGCGGATTATTATAAAAAAAAATTTTATTGCAAAGATTTGAAGCAGTAACCGTAACATATTTACATTTTACCCTTTATTTTTTTTTCACATCATCTTTCTCCAATTAGTTTTAAAACATGAATGCTTTTAATTTTCATTGCTCTGTTTTAAAACGTATGAAGTGAAAGTTTCTCAACATGTGCATGCTTTGTTCTGGTTCTTGATTTCTTGTTTACAAATTGATTTCCCTTTAAAAAAAAATACTAATAAAAAAATCCCCATAATGGCTGGTATGTGCATGAGAGAGAATGACGGAGAGTTTTAGGAAAGGAAAGAAATGGGAACGGGAGTGAGCGAGTGAAAATTGCAGCGTGCCAGGACATTGGTTGCTGACACTCAAACTGCTAGTTTAAAGTGCCTTCACAGGCATTCTCAATTGCACACATTTTCTGTAAGTGCTGCTCCAAATTGCCTCGAATTTGGCCGTGATGTGAGAAGATTAGCTTGGATGGCTCTTGCTCTTTTTTTTTTTTTGCTTTTCCTTTTTTTTTTTTTTTGGCGAATCCAGCTCGCTAGAGAGCGAGTCTGACTGTCCCTCCATCAGCGTATGGCACACGGCCCTGGATTTGTGCACTTGCCAGTTTTCAAGTGTTGTCTTCAGCCCAGTGAGGTCAGGAATAATGGCCTGTGTGTTTGTGCGTTTATTACACTAATAAACACACACACAAGTAGGATACTGCTTAGAAAATTCCCTCATTTGCACCGTGATCATTTTACCCCAGGCATCCCACAGCTGAAATCCTGTAACCTGATTGGTTGTTGTTTGATTTGTTACAGTTTGATGTTAATATGCCTTTTTTTCCCCTTTTTTTTAATCTATTCACACTGATGGTCGAATTGTTAATTCTCAGAGGTGTGTACATGTATGCCAGGTGCTTGTAATCTAGTAAACAGATTCCCAATATTACTTAACAAAGAAAAACATCTAATAGTTAAGAATTTCAGAAATTAACTTTTCTGAAATGAGTCTCCAGTGTTAGTGCTTGGTAAACTCGAAGGAAAATTGTTTCTTTAATATCGCACAAACACAGGAAAGTTTTCAGAGGAGTGTTCTTTACACTTTTTCAGGAACTTTACTCTCTCTTTTTTTTTTTTGTTAACTTCAAGGACAGAGAAAACGCAAGCCTGGTGATTTAGTAGCGTTCCTTCCTGTTGTAATGTAATTGAGAACAGGAACTTAATAACTTAATGCTCTCTCACTCATAAAGCACAAAATGTTGAGCATTACTCCGTTAAACATTATCATTATTAGCAGTTATGTTTGTTTTTAAAGGAAAATAATCAGAGTCAGGGTGTGAGTAATGACCCAGACCACAGTCCTACACTGTACCACAGACATTGATTATTTTTCTATAGCGGTATACCCGGGTCTGTTTTATTCCTTACACGGCGTGTTCTGTGATCTTTGGAGCATGTTAGGTCTTATCGGCTAGCTTCCATTTCTGTATCAAAGACACACAATTGCCGTTCATTATATTTATGAGAAACTCTAAAGTCTTATTTTTTTCATGACCTCTGAGGTAGAAATTTGCTGATTTAAAAAGAAAAAAAAAAAAAGTTGCTTTTTTCCCCAATATGACGACACCTACGGAAATCTGATCGATCAATGCCAAGTCTAGTGTTATTTTAATTAGAAAGTCTTTTCCGATTCATTTAACAATTTTTCTGAGGTAAATGTCGATATTCCAGACGGTTTTGTCGCTGTAGAAAAGTCTCAACACCCTGCTAAATCAGATTCCTCAACCGCTTGCTAGCATCCACTCGGATAAGTTAGTTTCTACACCGCGAGGTTATAAAAATGGTGTCACTTTAAAAAAAAATATATATATATATACTGTATATATTATTCTTTTTATCACCACTGCTTTTATCTACTTTGATGGTCTGGAAATGCCCGCTTTTTATCACATCTAGCGGTCTTGTCTCTATCAAACGCGACATTTATAACTTAATAGCCTTGTGTATTTGCTCTAGGCTTGTTGAAAATGTTTACATGAAGTAAAATATTGTAAAAGTTCTCAAGTTGTGTGGTAAAATGCTATTAGGACCTTGTCTTAGTGATTTATTAATATTTCTGAGGTAAATTTTCTCATTTCTGTCAGTTTTGTGACCTGAATCAGCCTCCTCAACCACTTAGCAAAGTTAGCGCGCTATGGTGTCATTAGCGCTAGCTCAGAAAACGATAGCTCATATTCTCTTTTTGCTTGGTCAGTATCTAATGCTAAATTTATAAAATATAGTTTTGTGTGTTCACTATATTTACAAGAGATTTCACACGAAGTAAAAACTAGCTTCCAGCTATGACTTCCCGTGGGTCTCCTCAGTATGGCGGGACACGTGTGAAGTGTAATCCCAGCGCTACTGCTAGGCCTACAGAGTCTTTACGAGCTAATTTGGCAAACTATCTGAGGTAAATTTTGATATTCCTGACGGTATGGCTAAGTCATCACATAGTTTCTTTTATCAAGATAGCATAGTTTACTGAGATTGTGCGGAACAAATCTGTATTTTAGTCAAAACTCTAAAGCGTTAATGCATAAGTAATAAGTAAACCAAATCAATAGTGTTCTCAGATATTTTGTACAAATGCTGATTAAAAGTTAAAGATATTTAACTATTTAAAGTTAACTGAAATTACTTTATTTAATATCGGTGCTTATTTGTGAACTTTGCTTTGTTTATCTCCTGAAAAGGGAACCGGGATATGAAAATTGTTAACACTAATTTTAAGTAGCTTTAAGATAATAATAATAATAATAATAATAATAAGTTATTTCAATTTTATGTTTGAACTGAAACACCACTTGTTTTAGGTAAAAAAAAAAAAAAACTTGGCCTGCTTGGATTGTCAAATTCACAAATGTAATAAAATTTTTAGTCTTATATAAAGGGTTGATAAACCTTTCCACCTTTCTCAAATGAGTAAACAAGCTCAGTCTCGATTAAGAATGATGATTAATCGTTATTCCACTAATTGTGGTTGAGAATTAGACTATTGAACCAAACTACTATTATAAACAGCTTTTTTAATTTGTTTCAAACAACTAATTTGTTAGGATTGGGGCGCTAAAAAAAAAAGAAGTTACCAGTTAATAAATAACGATTCACTGATTGTTGTTTGTTAATCTAATCAACTGTCGGTTAAGAAAAAAAATTGAAATCTGATTGTGAATTGTAGAAGTGTTTACATTTTTGTTAATTAATCACAGCCAGAGTTAAAATTTACACTTGATGATAAAAGAATTTAATTATTTGGGAATTAAAAACTTTATCAGATAGGTCCTAGGGGTAGGGCTGGGTGAAATCGTGGAAAGATTATCAGTATACCTTTTTTTTAATATGTGAAAATATTGACTATTGATCATTTTAAATAAGATATTACAAAGATATATTTTTAATAATCAGCAGGAGGAAAAGGTTTAATTATTAGGAAAAGAAATAAAAATATTGGAATGATCCTTCCTTGCATCACAGTTAAATAAAGAAAGCAAGTATAATCTAACATCAATAAGATGTGACAAATATTAGAAATACAAGTATATTTCTATAAATATTATGTTATAAATTTGTTCTTTGTATTCCCGATTTTGGTCTAAGCTGTTTTTCTACACAGTTTACACACATCTTGGTCAGCGCACAAAAAAAAAATGGCCATACCTCTGAGCTAACCTCTCCTCTTTTTTTTTTTTTTTTTTTTTTTAATCGTGTTCCACACTGCTCCTGAACTTGGGTCTGTCTCATTTCAGGGGCTCAAGAATACGACTGCTGTGTGTTAATGTCGTTTCACCCCTTGTTTTTTTTTTTTCTTTTCTGTTTTTGTTTTATTTGTGTATTATATATTTTATTTTTATAATATTTTTATTTTTAACATTGTCGGGTCCCGTGTCCACCCATCGTCCCTTCTCTGTCTTTCATAGCTCGCAAAGAAACTTTGTTTATGTTGGTCCGTGAGGCGTACGATGTTGTATCCTTCATTTTCAGGACAAAGAAGGAAACATTTAAAGAAACCTTCAAAACGTGACCTCGTTGGTCATGACATAATCAGTTTTCAAATGCTTTTTTGTTATCGTTATTGAAGAAGCGTCTATCGCTGTATATATATTATCGTTCTTATCGTCCAGACCTAATAGTGTGATACTAACAGGCTGAATCTGTCTCCACAGGTGGCACCTATGGACGCCATGGCCATGAAGCGCTCCCAGCTTTACAGCATGGCGAACAGTCCTTATTCTCAGCAGCAACAACAACAACAACAACAACAACAACAACAGCAGCAGCAGCAGCAACCGCCGGGCGGGGCGTACTCCGGCCAGCCATACGGTGCTCCCGCTCCACACCGATACCCAATGGGAATGCAGGGGCGTGGACAAGTCAGTATGGGAGCCATGCAGTACCACCATCAACAGGTACGGGCCATTCCCGCTGTAAAGCCTGGCTTTGTGTTGCTTTTGTGCTTGATGACTCGGAACAAAATGAGATTTTTAATAGCGCAAGTTTTGACTAAAGTTTTTTTCAGTGTACAATAGCACTGAAAAAAAAAAGGTGAGGTTTATTTGTTAAATTCTTGAATCTGGTTGGTTAGGAGGTTAATAGGTTCATTTTTCTATAACAGCGGCTCAGATTGTGCATCCTTCACGTGGTTTATATTAATGCATTTGCTCTAATAAAACCGGCTTGCATGGTGAACCTGCCAAATAAATGGATTGCAAAGGTTGGATTGGATGTGTGATGTGATGTTTTTTTTGTTTTTGTTTTTTTTTTTTTTCCCGAAGAAACATTTAGTGTCAGCGCTTTGGAGCAGTCAGAGGTAAAGCTGTAACATTAAGTTTTTCTGTAAGAAAAGAGGTTTTTTTTTTCTTCTGAGTAATAACTATGCATTGTTGAGATTTATATTGTAAGAGCTGTAAAATCTTGTGCATGCTGATATTGGAAATTAATTGGTGACTGATGCTCTTTGGCTGCATCGCACCACTGTGTCATTAATTATTTTCCTATAACAGCATGACCATTATTTAGAGATGGCACAAATTGGAACTAGACCAGAGAAGACATTTGCAGCCATAAAAGCAAGAATCTTTTTCCCCTTCACATGCTGTCTAATACGCTTTTGTATTTGGTTAGATATTAGGGCCCAAGCACTATGACATCAGCCCTATCTCATCGTGTGTGAGGGACCTCTTGTTCTTTCAAGGATTTTTTTTCCACCATATGGGGCTTTTTGGGGGTCTTAACATGCTCAAAAACTGCATGTTAACACGCACAAAAATCACACGGGTTGTGCGGTGCACCCGGGAGGTGATGGAGCGGGGTGCTTGGGCCCGCTCATCGTTGCTTGCAACTATATTACTCTTTATTTTTTCTTAATTGTCTTGGCGCGGGTCGTGCCGGTTTCAGTAGCTGATTATAAATAATGCTAATTATAGGTCCAGTCAAATTTTATTTATTTATAATTTTTTTTCAGCATATTACTGGTTGTTACTTATCTGTACGACCACACGGTATAAATGCATCCTATCACATCTGTACATTTCTGTACATATACTGTATATATGTATGTGTACCTTGTAACTTGTGTTTTGAACAACTGCGTTGGCTTGGAGGCTTCGTTTAACTGCTCTCTGATAAGATGAGGTGAAGATCCTGCCAGGACGAGTTTACGAGCGCGATCGCCCCTGGTCAAGGCCGAAAGATCGAAATCTGCACAAAACCGCTCTCAGCCCGCTGGCACGAAAGAATGGAAAAAGACTATGCTGCCCAAAAAGCACATCATTACTCAGCAGCCGTCGCATAATTAGTTCATCGTAGGCTGGAGGGATTGTGTAATCTTTAACCTCGGCGAGGGCATCGTGTCGACAACGTCGTTATTTTCGAGAGGACAATAATAACTTTTACCCGCCGCAGGATTAAATGACCAGAGGGCAGCGCTTTCCACAGGCTCACCTCAAACTGGTCAGTCAGATGCCAAGGGAACCCTGCTGGCATTCATACGGACATACACACACACACACACACACGCACGCATATGCAATGAGAGAGGTTTAGACACAGAAGCAAAAAGCAGTCTGTGTTTAGCCTTGTTGATAACACAGCTGTCTGCCCTGGGCGTGGACCATAATCATGTTTGTAGGATTGATACAGACTTAACATCATAACCAACTGATGAATTAATAAGATTTTAGAATTGATCCAGACATGGTCAAGGTCAGAGCAAGGTCAAGTTCTCTTCGAACAAGAAGTGCACTCTCACACTAGCTGATTCTGCTTCTGTAAGCCATTAGGACTGGGTTTTTTTTTTTGTTTTTTTTTGAGGGGGATGAATTTGTGGCTGTGTGGAAGTGAAGTGAGCATAGCCCCAATTAAACAAAGTGTGTGTTTTTATTATTTATTTTATTTTATTTTTTTCCCCAACAAGATTTCCACTGTAAAAGAGTCGAACAGGTTTTTCTGGGATATTTTTCAGCATGTTGATTCTTGTCCTTCATACTCTCTCTCTCACTCACACACACACACACACACACGTTATAGATGTGTGTAGTAGATTTTATCCTTGCAGAACCAGTAACGTAAACGTGATCCAGTCTGTGAAAACCCAGATAAAGTTTGTCTTTTTCTTTTTTTCTGATTCCCTTTTTTCTACAAAAAAATCATCAAGAAAACAAACAAAAAAAAAAAGTTGGGTTTTGGTTGGGAATGACTTAAATCTGAAGCCTCTGGTGTGTAGAGATTCTGGTGAAGTGTGCTGATGTGTGTGTGTGTTTTTCTTTTTTTTATAAATGAGTAGCAGTAGGCTGACCTGCACGATGTACTACGCTGACGCTCAATAACTTCACCTGACCTTTAATCACATCCTTCTGTTTTAACGCAACGTACTCCGAGTACTCAATCAACTGGGCTACATATGGTGGTTTCACATCAGCATGGATTATGGTCCTGTACCTTTCCCATTTAATTTTTTTTTCAAAAAACAAATGAACAGAGGTCCCAGAGCTTAAAAGCATGGCAGTAATGAGAAAACCTTCTACCTCGATGGTGTCCAAGCACTAGTGAAACACTGAGTTACGTGCAATTGTGTAGCGAGAGATTATATAGAGAAATAAAGCGAGTTTTTCCTCTCAGAATTGTCTTCTGTTACTTTGCACAAGCAAAAGTCCCGGTTTGATTCGAATGTACATTCGTACATTCTATGCTAAAATATTTCCTGAGCTCAAAGTGAACACCGGTGCAGTGACTAGCGCTCTCCAGAAAATTCTAACATGAACGTAATGGAAGACGACAAATATACAGTAAAATAGTGAAACTATTAATATCAAAATCTTATTTAAAATGATTTGTGTGTTTTTGTGTGTGTGTGTGTGGGAACGCTAGCTAAAAGTTGGCATTCATTGTTGGATTGATTACCACATGGACCTGGGGAGGGTGGGTTTATACACTCGTCACTCACCTCCGTTTGCTACTTTGGCCCGACTGATGATCGCAAATGACTCCAGATGAGGCGAACGGGCTGCGCCATGCCAGCTGTTCCTCTGTCAAGCTGTTACGTAACCCCGGTTGAGGCAGCCTGAGGTGATTTGGAGCTCACAGCTTTACGATATCAGTGCACACACGCGCACACACACACACGTGATGAGCCATCACATTCAGGAAGGCTGTGATGGTGTTCTGGTATCAGTGCTGATTTTTCTTTCTTTCTTTCTTTCTTTATTTATTTTTGGGATTTCAAAGCCCAACCCTGGAGTGTTTCAGGTCCTGATTAAGTGATGAGAGAGTAACGTTCTTGACAAACCCCTCGTCCTTCACTCAGTCCCTCGCTGAGAAGAAATTCCTTCACTCAAGTGCTGTCGGTTTTGCGAAAAGAAACAGTCGTGTTCCAGTTTAGTGTTTTCTCAAACTGTGATCTCCTTGTGTTAGAATCACCCAAGAAGCTTGATAAAAATATTAGAGTCTTCTAGAGATTTTGTTCAGTAGGTTTGGAGCCATGCTCTGGAATCAATGTATTAAATTTACACC
>JAOVVB010000035.1:8377194-8387194 GCA_028570985.1 Heterobranchus longifilis
ATGATTATAAACCTATGAATTTATGTTCTAATATAATATTTGATAGAGATTATGTGTGGGGGGGGGGGCAATCTGTGGCAGGGAGGCGTTTTAGCACATAACAGTGTGCCTTAGTTTTTTTGATACTTTAAAAAAAAAGGCATTTCAAATATCTTTTAAGTTTTCGCATCTGAGAAAAGGCTTTAAAATAAGAATGTATGACACTGTAATGCACTTAACTCATCTCAGTCAATTTTAAGCTATTCCTTGTATTGTGAATAATGACTGTTTATTTTTGATAAAATGCTGTATGATTTTTAGAAAAAGAAAATCAATTAATCTTTCTTTCTCTTATATATATTTTACATTGCTGTTTAATTAGGCAAAATAAAATTTTTATCAGATTAATCGATTAAATTTTTGGTAGAATACTCGATTACTAAAATATTCGATAGCTACAGCCCTATTCTCTGATTCCATAGGTATATTCCAGGACTTTTTGTGAGAAATTGTGAGAGAGCATAAAGAATTATTTTCTCTCACGTTGAATGAAAGTTGAATGAAATCCTACTACAACTTTACTACAGGATCAGTTGTCCTATTATTTAATCTTTTGATTGTTCAAAAGAAGGTGTGATGGACATGTGGGTCCTCTCCCCCAACGTAATGTGACCTCAAACTAATGTAACTTCTGTAGTAGAACATCTCCACACATAAAACTGGATTTTATAAAAAAAACAAAAAAAAAAAAACAAGAGCTGCTCAGGTAGAGAAAGTTGGGCTACCATGAAGATTTCCAGTTTGATAAATCTCGAAAAATAACCAGAGTGTATTCGAAGAGGACTGCCGAGATGAATAAACATAATCGACTGAGCTAATTCTGAAAATCCATCAATGTGTATTAAGTAATCTAGCGATTTTTCAACGGCTAAGCGACGTTTTTAGCTTTTATCTCCTCGTTTCCAGGGAGGTGTACTAAATTTAATGCTGAAACCTCACCATAGGTGAGAGATTGCTTCACATCCTGCTTTCTCGCTTACCCTTTCAAGTTGCAGATGGACTCCGAGCTCGTTTAACACCGCATCCTTCTGACAAAGTTTGATGGTCAAGAAGTAAAAGCATTGCCGAGGAAATAACCTCGCTTCCGGTGTGGTGTGACTTTATCACAATGCCAGCGAGATATATTAACGCATCTGATTGTTTGGGTTGGTGCAAAATTGTGGTAAAAGTCCGCTGACGAATGGATTAAATTAGTAGTTAAATGTGAAAATAAGCGGAGAAGAAGAAAGCATACAGATTATAATAAGGATTCGATAATCCTTCTGTGTTTGGCCCCGAATTAGTGTCGAGTGTCGCAGGTTACTGAAGGCACTGGGAACAGCTGCAGCGCTGCTTCTGTTCCTTTTCACTATATTGTTTTTCACTTTTAAATGAACAGTAGAAACAGATGGACCAATTTTCCTCCGAACATGCTTGCTGTTCGCTTTAGTTGATGTCAGGAGCGCAAAAAGTGGAAAGAAAAGAAAAAAACTAAACAAAACGGGGTCTGGCGCCGAGTTAAGCTGAACTTCATCTGAACCCTATAAAGCGTGACTGCGAGGAAACAAGAGGGTGAGCCACGCTCTCATCTTTCTGGAATAAATAACCGAAATGAAGGAATGCTGTTAGCGCGAATAGTAGTCAGACCGGCTGCAAGTGTTTGCGCTGTGATCTACGAGCTAGAACATCTTGCGGGATCCAAATACCAGCGTGCGTTTTAGAAGGAACGCCGTGAAGCAAGGCTGAACTTTAACTGAAATGTTCAAAATGAACAAGCCTTTTTTTTTTTTTTTACTTGTTTAAACGAAAAGCTCTTACTCGGTGACCGAAACACAATAAAAGGTTAGCGTTCGTGTGACGCTATGCGTGTTGACTAATATGTGAAAGATCGATGTATCGAAATGGGGTTTTGTCCTGATCAAACCATTGTATGTTGAAAAAATGAGTTCAAAAACTCAGTACATCCAACCTTCAGAATATCACAGCTTGGGATGGGAATCACCGGAGACCAGACAATAAGATACACTATTATTATATTGCCAGAAGTATTCGCTCGTCTGCCTTCACATGCATATGAACATCCAATTCTTAATCCATAGGGTTTAATATAATGATGTTGGCTCCACCCGCTTCACAGCTATAACATCTTCAACTCTTCTGTGAAGGCTTTCCACAAGGTTTAGGAGTTTAGGTGTTCATGGAAATTATTGACCATTTCTCCAGAAGCTCAGACACTGATGTTGGACGAAAAAGCCTGGCTTGCAGTCTCCGCTCTAATTCACTCCAAAGGTGTTCCATCAGGTTGAGTTCAGTCCACGCCAGTCAAGTTCCACAGCAAACTCGCTCATCCATGTTGTTATGGATGTTGCCTTGTGCACTGGTGCGCAGTCGTTTCTCAGAAGTTGGTCTCGGCCCCTCAATTCCACTGAAAGGAACTCTTTTTTTTTTTTTTTTTTTTTTTTTTCTTTTAATTTTCTCCCTAATTTAGTCGTGTCCAATTCCTCCCCGTCACTAGGGGGCTCCCACATTAAGGCTACTACTACCACTCAGTCGGGAGTGACGTAATAGCTCTTATTTATATAAAAATCAGGTTAATGGGTTTTATATACGAATAAACGTACGTCTAGCTACACATAAAATGAGGCGGCAGCTTCGGTGCGTAATTAACAAATGTTAATAAATAACACTAAAATAACATATTAATCTGAAAAGATAAAAAGCTAAATATAGTGTAACTACAACAATTCGCTTTATTTCTTTGAAGAAAGTGCTTCCCCCTCCCCTATATTTAGTTTATTAACAGCTGCTGCTGATTTCTATTCTGCTACCTTTTTTTTTTTTTTTTTTTTTAAATCTGAGTTCTGTGTGGTCCTGAATTTTTACTTTTATTACCTTGTGCACTAAAGGAAGCTTCTTCGTTCCAGTCTTGTATTATTACAGCTGAGCACTGAAAGTAGGACACACTTGCAGAACCTCCAGCCGCTTTCTGAGGAATGTTTGCTCTTTATTAACTTTACCTCAGATTTTTCAGTTTTTTTTTTTTCTTTCTTTTTTTAGCTCCCTCTGCCCCTGGTTTGATCAGCGGTTGAAAAGATTAAACGTACACGCTTGGTTAATGGTATCTCCCCCCCCCCCCCCCCCCCCCCCTTTCTGTCGGCCACACGGCGCCTGCGAGGGCATCAATGCAGAAAGAGCGAAAATATGTATTTTTAATAATGTTGACGTTGTTCCCACTGAGCCGTAATGTCATGACCGCAGCGTAAACACCAGCCTGTGGGTGTGATCTTGCTGTGACCCAGATATCATGGTGTTCTTCTAAACGCACACACACACGCATACCTTTCTAAATAAATGTCAGACTCTGGCAGACTGGGGTTTGTGTACGTCTTATCGAGCTCCTGTGTGTGTGGTGTGTTTGCCCGAGGAACTGGAGTGTCACGTCTTGTCACATCCGAGTATAGATAATAATTCCACTGTTGATCATTCTGTACCACTGTGATTTTTCTTTGGTTTTGCAAAGACATTAGGATTAGGTTAAGGCCTACGTATACACTGCTGCTTCACGGTCAAAGTTCACACATGATGATGACTGATTGTTTATTCAGGTTGTCCCCGACTTACAAACATTCATAGATGCGAACAAATCACAGAAGTAACTTGGGTGTATTTTACAAAAAATAGACACCGCTGTGCACCAGATAATATTTACAATTATATACAATATTTTCAGTGTGTAAGTGAATGTATAAAATGTCTGGTATGTTGTGCGAAATGAGAAATGAGTCGGCCTCACCGGTTTCAATGAATCAGTCCGGGAGCACGATGATAGAAAATGCCGTTCTGTAAACTTTTCCTGATGGAGAATAATCCTAATTTCAAAAAATCCTCAACGAGACAGGTATTTGCAGTCCGATACTATGAGAAACAGCTCTGAGACAAAATTATTTTAAACCGCGGGATTCCCCACGCGGTTTAAAGGCGCAGAGACGACACTGTTACATTCAAAATGTGAGATTTCCTTAGGCGGAGTCACAGTTTTCGGCCACATGATGGCAATGTGTGGGAAAATGGGACAGAGTTTTAGTCAAGCTTTACATTGTATATTCGTATAAGACTCACTTTGACAGACTTACGAACAAATCCGACTTACGGACATGCTCCGTAACCCGTTCGTAAGTCGGGGACTACTTGTATACTTAAAGAAAATAAATAAACAAATAAAACCACCTGTTTTTGTACAGGATGCTCCTCAGGAGGCGTACGCCAGTAGAGCTCAGCCTGCGATGACCCCAGGAAAACCTAACCACGACGAACTGGGCCTGAACCAGCAAGAGCGGCCGTCCAGCCTTCCAGTAAGTTCTACAGTAGCTGACCCTCTCAACACACAACTGTGATTCGCTGGGATAATAATTCAGCTAGTTAACATTTTAAAAACGAAAGCAAAAGAATGAAAAAGCGTGAATTTTAATAGAAGGTGATGGAAAAACAAGATTGTGCATATATCAAGATAAAAGAAATAATTATGGTTTGATCTTTAGTCTGTGGTGTTTGTGTATCCACAGTACTGAGGAAATGTAAAAGCGAATGAACAGTGTGCCATTCAATATCTCGAACACCGACAATTCAGCCCGTTTTAAACTTTTCTGTGCTGTGGAAAGCCTGCAGACGCGTGATCACGTAGCACCGTAAGCATCACGAGTCGCAGTGCCGGGCAGAAGAGGATGGGCTCCCCCTGCCGAGTGCCTCTCCCACACATGACATTTCTTCCTTCTTAGCTTCATCGTTACACACTTTTCCCTCATCGTGGCTTTCTGTATTTCATCATTTTATGTGCAGTTATAGAGAAAGACACACACACACACGCACGGTGTAGTTGCTTTAGGGGAGGTATTTGGAGCATTGCAACTCAGACACACACGGCTCATTTGGATCAGAAATGTGCCGAAGACGTGCACTTTAGTGTGGCGTCAGTGTGAAGGAGAAGAGAAGGGGCTGCATGTTTATGCATTCCTCTCTGACTGCAGCACTTCCTCTGCTGGCTCTCTGCTCGCGCGCGCTCTGTGCTGAGCTGGCAGCCCGCTATTGGCCGTTCAGTCTGTCTCTCAGGGAGCACACGCGCTCTCTTAGCCAATGGGCTGCGTCTTGGTAGTCTTGTGTTTTATATTGACGTTCATGACAGCAGGCCTTAACTGGTTAGTATTAATACATTCTCCAGTACGTTGTCTCGTTTGTTTTATAGAGTTTTCAAGAGTTTCATCGCTTATATGTGGTCTTTGCACCTCAGTCTTGCTGAAGGAGGCGTGGCCTTTGTTCCTGCCAGTCTCCGTGAAGATGGTGTGGCCTTAGTTCCTGTCAGTCTCCGTGAAGGAGGTGTGGCCTTAGTTTCTGTCAGTCTCCGTGAAGGAGGTGTGGCCTTTGTTCCTGTCAGTCTCAGTGAAGGAGGTGTGGTCTCTGAACCTGTCAGTTTCAGTGGAGGTGTGACTTTTGTTCGTGACAGTCTCAGTGAAGGAGGCGTGGGCTCTGTTCCTGTCAGTCTCAGTAATTGAGGCGTAGCCTTTGTTTCTGTCAGTCTCAGTGAAGGAAATGTGACCTTCGTTCCTGTCAGACATGGTGATAGAAGCGTGGTCTTTCTCCCTGTCATTCCCAGTGAAGGAGGCGTGGTCTCTGTTCCTGTCAATACTAGTGAAGAAGGCGTGGCCCATGTTCCTGTCGGTCTCAGTGAAGGAGGCGTGGCTTCTGTTCCTGTCGGTCTCAGTGAAGAAGGCGTGGCCTTTTTGTCCCTGTGCTTCTCAGTTAAGGAGGCGTGGTCTCTGAATTTGAATTACTGCTTCAATGTTTCCAGTAACATCACATCATAAAACGTTTTTATTCCCGTTATACCACATCAATCTGCCAATGGTTCGCTTTTTACATTATTATAATCATAATTGAAATCATAAGTATTAATTTTATATTATAATAATTCATGGTTATTAAATAACACTTTTAACTGTTTGTTAGATTTAACGCAGGTTGAAATCTGTGAGACAAGTTAGATCGTGTTAGCACTTTCCATTGCAGCTGCTATAAACTCTTGTTCATTTGTCCTCTGAAGACAAGAGAGAGTCGAAGCTGAAAACTTCTTTCATAAATGTGAAATAAACATCATCTTGCAGGAAGTTCATCAGTTTAGGTGTTGTGTTTGTTGGAACGGTTGTGTATTCGTTAGGCTTATGTCATGTAGCTCGTCCATCATAAAACTGAGGATGAAATCTAACAAGCGCTAATATTAGGAGCGAGCATTCTGGTGTAAGTTGCAGTGTGTTGGGTTCCAGTCTGGACGATGGGGCGGGGCGTGCTTGCTTTTTGGTATCTTTTATTTGTGTAATGGAACTTTTTGTAAAACACCAACATGAAGCAATTTACTCATAATAAAAAAAATGTAAAAAACAAGCACTGGGTGTTATGAAACCTGGTGAGGAGAGAAGCAGTGCAGATGCAACACAACGGCTTCTCCTCACTGAGCTATTTTTAAACCTCCATGTGTCACTCTGGCCTATTGGCCCAGTGAACCCTCCCAGGAAGGAGGAGGGGTGAGATGGAAAGTGTGTGTGTGTGTGTGTGTGTGTGTGTGGCAAGCGTTCAGAATCCTCTGACTCATAACGTCAGCAGTAAAGTTACTACAGACCTGAAGCCTCTAACTGACGGCGAGTGTTTACAGTCGGCTGCTTTCATCACTCATTAGAACAGGGATTCGCCTGCAGGCAGAATATTTATTAATCGAATACATCGCTGTGATCTTCCGAGCCTGTACAGTCTCTCCCGCTCTTATTATTCCGCCGCTGAGAAGAAAGCTAGTTGTTATTGTGGCGTTTATTTAAGCTCGTCCAAACGCACAGGGTTTTTTTTTGTTTTTTTTTTTCCCTCTGAAGTCCGAGCCGAGGCTTTGAAGTCAGGATGCTGCGGGTGGTGTTGCCATGGAGATGCATACAGATGAGCACGGGGGCTCCTCTTGATGTCTCATCAAATTATTCTTCTAATGGAATTTTTAATCAGGGAGCCATTTTCTTTCTTTCATTCTCCCCAACACACAGTCCCAGTGGTGAAGTATACATGTTGAGTGTGTCCTTGTCAATCACGGTGGAGGAGGTGTGTCCTGTCTGACGTAATATTTTTCTGGACCAAAATTTAAGGATGTCTACCAGATCTAGTAATCAAGACAAACACAAATCTATTATTTTGACTACATAATTCAGTGCTCTAGTAGACCCTCCTGTCTCATGGTACGACATGTTGAAATGCTTTTCTGCTCACCACTTTTGTAAAGAGCAGGTGTTTAGTAGGGACAGGAATCACAGAAGTCATAACCCGATACGATGTCACGATACCTCGGTGCCGATTTGATTAAAATGGCGATTCTGTAATTATCCCGATTTTATGAATATCACGATTCGATGTTACATTTTCCCCCTGATTTTTGTTACACTTTTAAACCTTTAAAAACGTAGCCCGTTCCTTCTAACATTAGCTTCGTCATTTAAGAAACAGGCGAAGAATTTAAACAATATAAAATAACTTCAAATGCAAGAGTTTAACATTTTAACTTGCAATTAAATTAAACAAAAAGCTACATGGTTACTGAGCAGCGTGTATCTCTGTCCTCCGCCGCAATTATATTATTTCTAATAACAAACTAAGCAAATAATTCACTTCTCCCACACAGGATAAAAATGTGTAAATAGTTCAGAGTGCGCCTCCTGTAGGTTCATAAGGAAACGGCAACGTTTTTCCTCGTCAAACACCTATTAGTCACAACACAACATGTGTGCGACTTCAAACGCTGACATGCGCGGCTTCTAGCGCACATGATTAACACGACTAATTAAAGACTGGTGTAAGCGTGTGTAATGAGCGGGTTTGAGACTACTCCGCTCAGAGTTTTAAGAAAAGGGTACAGAATTGTTTATATCCGAGGCTGACGGCCTCAAACGTTTTTTATCAAACTGGAAACCAGACGATTCTGATTACTGGGTGATCGCCGGCATCATCTCTTATTATAAATGTAAAAATAGTTCGGAGTCAGTGTGGAGATTTGTGAATCGCTACACACAAGAATCGCGATTCATAACTGAATCGTTTTTTTTAATTTATTTATTTTTTCCCTCATGTCTAGTGTTTAGGTTTAACATTCCCCTCTGAGGAAGATCAGATCAGCAGTGTATGAAATACTGAAATCAGCTCGTTCAGCACCAGTGACCTTGTCACAAAGTCACAGAGGTGGCTTTTTTCCCCCCATTTTGTTGTTTGAGGTAAACATTAACTAAAGCGCTTAGCTTGTGTTTGAGTACATTCGATCCGATTAAAGTCTAGTCACGGTTTCTGATTGGTTCATTCTCCATTTACATCATAATACGATAACATATCTGCCAGACAGTATTGTTTAGATTTTTACCAACCTTGGGTGTTTTTTTTTTTTGTTTTTTTTTGCCATTAATGCGTCATTAAAATAAATCCCTGTCCTTCATCGCTTCTCCATTAATGAACGTCAGATTTTTATTTTGCACGGCGGTACGGCGCTCTTACTCTGTGCTGATGTGTCGCGTGTCAAAAGTTTAACGGCTTATAAAATATTTACAAGCTTCTGTGTTTGAAGTGTTACCCTGTAAGGTTTTGTTCTGATTTACTGTGCAGAGTTTATCTAAGACTTTATAGAATCTGACTCCAGAAAGAATGAAAGTGACCTTTTTGTACAGACTTGCATGGCTTTGCATTTAAAAAAAAACGGAAAAAAAACAAAACTGATTTTTGTGGTGCGTAAAACACATGGATCGTAGGTGTAAAAGTTATGTGATGCAAATGTTTTAACGGAAAGTTATTGCAGGTGTTGAAGCGCCAGCTTTGTGTCAGTGGATGACGGCTGCCGCCTTTAAGTATTCAGGGTAAAATTCATTTCCGTTTATTGTGGGTTGTATATTTTCTTCGGGTTCTCAATGCCAATGTAGCTCAGAATCGTGTGTGTGTGTGTGAGACTTAATCTGTGTTAGCATATTGCTAACTTTTTCATAGATCAGGTTTTTTTTTTTTTTTATTACCTTGACTATCTGAATGCTATATGTACTCTGCCCCATAAACAGCCCCCACACACACATTCTTATTCTAGAGGGACATCCCAGCTGCATATGAGCAACACACACACACACACACATGTGTAGAGCCCAGTAAGAGCACCAGTAAGAGCCCCTAGTTGTTGCAGGCCGTGTCACTCTTTCGAGATTGACGCTCTAACTGCTTTTTTATCGAAGGTGGCGCCTGGCCGCTCGGCGTGTCACTCCGAGCGTGACGCTCGACTCGCGGCGCCGGTCATCCATCACATCCGCGATCGTCATTAGGCCCGCGGCTGAGAAACGAGAGCCTGACGGGGTGGAAGAAGAATAGCTCACGATACAGCTATTAAAGCGTCCATTAAAAGTACAATTGCAGTTGCATCGGCATTATGGACGTCTTTATGGCCGATGTTATTAAGAAAGTCGGAGCAGAGATTGTGAAGATTATGGAAGACGGAAGGCAGCCGTTTATGACGAGCGTGAGACGTAGCGGTTGTATGTATTAGCTTTGCAAGGATGAAAGAGCTGAAGACTTGAGTAGAGACCAAGAATTCCATCCCTAAAAATCTTGAAAACGTTAAGTCTTGGTTGGTTGGGGGATCGAATTTAGCGCGTTTCCTCCGGCGTTCTAAAGACATGCGGTGTAGGTGTTCACAATGAGTCGGGACGCTGCCTTACGCCTCAGGTTCCTCCATCTTCCTCAATGACCCGACACAGGATAAGTGTTCCAGGTTATCGATGTCTGGATAAAGATTAAGTCGCTGAGAGTGGATTTTTTTGAAAGAGTTTCTCATAGATTATTTAAGAAAGTTCTGGAATAAAAAAGAAAAAAAAATGGAGGCGCATGAACTAATTTCCTCTCTGTTTATATCATTTCTTAAGTCAAACCAAGCCGTTTC
>JAOVVB010000035.1:8394358-8415441 GCA_028570985.1 Heterobranchus longifilis
AGCTCCAATGTCTCCTCACCTGCACACAGGGGCAGAGACACAACCGACATGGTGTCTAAAAATAGAAATAACCGGTGCGAAAGAGCGTAAACAAACTTGTGATAGCCGGGCTAACGGGCTAGCGATGCTAATGGAAAGCCGGCTAGATGCGGTGTGCTGCAAAACAATTAAAACTTATACGATATAAACTTATACGAAAACGATATAACACGCGTTTCAAGTGAATATATTATAAGGTTGTATGAAATACTTATCTGTTATATGTTTACTCTTCGTAAGGGGGCGAAAAAGTAGAAAAATTGGTCAGTCTGGCGGAGCTCGGAAAAAAGCAGCGTACTGCACAGCGACAAGAAACTAAGTCCCTGATGATATAGTCCTAATTTCGGAAAATCCTCAACAAGACAGAGTTCACAGTCCAATACAATGGAAAACAGCTCGGAGACAAAATGGCATCTGGGATTCCCCTCGCCGATTAAAGGCTCAGAGACGACACTGTTACATGTGACATGTGAGATTCATCTCCTTAGGCGCAGTTACAGTTTTTGGGCACATGATGGCAGTGTGGGGAAAGGGGACCAAGATTTAGTCAAGTGAATTGGTACGCTTTCTATTGTATATTTGTGTCAAAGGCGAATAAGACTCACTTTGTTGGACTTGAGAACAAATCCGACTTACGAACATACATGGTTCGTATGTAGGGGACAGTCTGTATATATAATGTATGTTTGTATCTGACATGACATGAGTTTATAAAATCTCCAACCAATACTAGAGTGAACTGCTGAAGTACCGCTTCTATGTGATTCATATCTATGATTCAGAAGTGTACTTTGAAGGGAGAAAGTTTCCTTTAGATCTTAAAACACAGAGCATTTTAGCCTTTTTTTTTAAATAAACATTTATAGAGCTCATGATTTTGTAGTATAGAGTGATTTACATATACGTCTCTATATCTCCTAGATATAGAGAGACGACCAATCCCATATTGCAGTAGTGGTAAAAATGTACACATTATAAAAGTAATAACTTTCTATCGGACATGTCAGAAAAACTAAATGCACAGTTGGATGTTTGAAGCCTCTCCATTAACGCACACCGGCAAGTCCAACACGTACGCATATATAATGCTTTGATTATTTATTTATTTTAATCGTTGTGCCAACACGGATCTAAGTTTTAAGTGTCTCTATAAGAGTCTGGACCTCCTCATCTCGTCTTTGACCTTAAGCAGAAACGCTTCCTGGCTCTCGAAAACTGACCTCATGTTCTTGAGCTCCAATCCCATAAACAGGTCCTCATGCTCCATGTTTCAGTCAGCAGACAGAGGGGGAGAGTGAAGTCATCCCCCCCCTGTAAAGTCTCTGAGGTTTTTATCCTGTTTGCTCACAGATTCCCATAAGCCCCAGCTCCAGTGCTGGGAAACAACTCTGAGCTTTTTGTTTTTTTTCCATCGTATGTGGAAATAACTGGTTACACTGCGATCACTCTGGGGGGAATCGAAAATCCAGGCTGCCGAGAAACAGACGGAGCGTTAGGGAAAGATCCCGGTCAGTCGTCTAGGACAGAAGGACTAGACTCGGTGCGACCTGCTAATCGCTGCACCCACAGATATCATGCAGGTTGAATGTAAGTCACAAGAAAATAATAGACAAAAAATAGTATAGAACGAGTAATAATAAATAAATGTATATGAGTGCAGACATTTAGTTAAAGGCAAAGTTATAGTGACATGATAAAAAAAAAAAAAAAGGAAAGAATATATAGATGTACACTCATTATTATAATAATAGTAATAGGAAACTCTGCCCTGAAATATGTTTATATGGAAATATTTGACATGTGATTAGAGATTACGGCGCTGATTAAATTATTTCTTATTTTATTTTTATTGATGCATTTCCAAATGTTTTCGGAGGAAGGCTTTGGAAACGTAAATAAATTTCATATATATATATCTCCTATGTTTGTGTGTGTTGCAGGACTTGTCAGGCTCCATAGACGACCTCCCGACGGGGACGGAGGCAGCTCTGAGCTCGGCCGTCAGCGCCTCGGGATCCACCAGCAGCCAGGGCGAGCAGAGCAACACGGCGCAGTCCCCGTTCTCCCCTCACGCGTCACCCCGTCTCTCGGGCCTGCGCAGCGGACCCTCGCCCTCTCCGGTCGGCTCACCCGTGGGCTCCAGCCACTCACGATCCGGACCCATATCGCCCGCCAGCGTGCCAGGTTCTTGTTTTGTTTTTGTTTGTTTTTTTGCGTAGTCACGGTTTCCTTCCCAAGCGTCGGTTGCCGTCTGATTCCCAGCACACACGTATCACGTCTCCGTTCATGCTGCAGACAGTCGGGACTCCCCGTCATGCTCCCACGCCGGCTATTAAAAATGGTTTAAAAAGCCTGTTAGCAGGTTCGGAGCCACTTCACCACCCAGTCTCGGCCTCGGCGCGGGCCGTCGTTAGCGTGAGCGTTTTGACAGCCGGAGTCGGGGAGTGTGTCTGGTCCTCGCTCTTCGTGCTCCGGATGTCGCTAACGAGGGCCACAGGAGGTCTTTTTATTCGTCTGTCGATGTTTCACCCCTGCTGAGAGAGCTGGCCTCCATTAGGCTCGTAGTGAACAGACTGGAAAGGACACACACACACACACACGGTTTTATTTATTTTTATGGCAGCTGAAATCCATGTAACTGCATTTGTAGGTTTGGGTTATTTTGGTAATAGAAGAGTGTTGCAGTTAATTTCAGGTGTCTGTGTGTGTGTGTGTGTGTGTGTGTGTGTAGGTACCCAGATGGCCCCGCAAACCCCAGGGAACGTATCAGACGTGGCCTCCCATTCCACCCTCAGTCAGTCGCCCATGTCTCAGGAGAGGGGTAAGTGTGACAAACACACACACACACCTCTACAGGAGCAGGAACAGAACTCCTAATGGTCACTTGTACATATTTGTCATGTGTCTCAGTTATACGCGTTACAGACGCGCACCATTTTCCGCCGCCGTCTGAGATAAACGGCCTCATTAGCTTGACGTATTAACACCCGCGAAAGCTCCGTCCCGCGGCCGCCGGAACGTTCCAGCGCTCTCTGATTCACCACGTCGCGGAATCGTAGCTTTTCCCCGACTCACGGTCGAATCCCAGCGTCTCGCTGCCTGGGAGCGGAAATAAAATTCCGAATGAAATGGACCCGCGCGTAATAAGAGTTACGTTTATAGAATTTGTTCATACGCGGCTCACGTTTTTAACGACTCTCGAATCGCATCGGTCAGAAGGAGCCGCGTGTACGGAGCAGAACAGACAGGAACTTAAATCCCAATGTGTTATTTCAAAAACGTTATTGTGTCTGGAGTAACAGACTGGACGCTCTAATCCAAGACTAATTATAAAATGATAGATGATAATAATAATAATAAAAGAAGCAAGAAAGCCACGCAATCATCGAGTCATTTATTCAACGCCGTTAAGTTTTTTGTGATGGGAACGTCTTCAGGAAAGAGAAAGAAAAATATTAAGAATAGAAAAGCTGAGGAAAATTAATGTTAATAATCATCACAGATAAGCCACGGGTCAGCACTCTTCCTTGTCGTAAACGTCACTATTATTATAATTATCATTATTATTATTTTTAAAGACAAAAAGGAGCATCACTTAGTCATCCAGACTTTTTTCCCCCCATCATAAATATCTAAGTATCCTTAGAAATGCATATTAGAAAATCCTGTACGCTTTCATTTCTGACTTTTTTTTTTCTCTATTTGTTAGGATTTGCTTCCAACATGCATCGCACCGGCCCCGCCCCTCAGTTCGGGCTCCAGCAGTCTGGACCACCCATGTCTCCTCACCCGTCCCCGGGAGGCCCCGTGCACCACAGCATGGGCTCTTACCAGCAGGGCGGCCCCGGGTACGGGCCCCAGGGTGGGCAGTACGGCCCTTCAGGTAACACGCCTGTCTCATCATCACTTCAGATTTTATTCTCAGGATTTTGTCCAAAAATTTCAGGTTGCCCTTTAAAAAACACGGACAGCATGGTCCACAGGACCAAAAAAAGACAAAGCGCACCAGCGCTGTGTTGTCGCCTCGGAACAGGACGGGGAAGTAATCAATCAAGCGTGTGGTAATAAATAGCCCTGGTTTACGCTCTCATAATGTCACCGAGCTCCCATTCCATTCTGATTGATGCTCCCTGCGGTCGTCCTGCGGTTTCACGTGTTTAACTGGCAGCTGGTGCAAGACAACAGAAACGCAGCTACCTGAGGGATGTGCAGAGCGAGACGGGAGTGGAGAAGACAAACGGAAATGATTGTTGTTTACTTATTTGAAAAAACAAAACCAGAAAGCTGGCTTGTGTGATTTTATTGTGACTGGATGATTTATATATAAAATAATAGGTGTGAAACCTTTCAGACTATTGTGGAAAGAAATTGTTTGTCGGAATAGCGCTTCTTGTCCACCATTTCAAAAATTGTGTGACATGGGAAAAGTGGTACCATTTGGTTGAACTCAGGACAAAAGGAAAAAGTTAAATAAGCAGTCGTTACAGAAGTCCATCTCCAGATTTACACGTCATGAGTCATGTGACCATCGTAGGTTGCACTACATGTTCAGTAAATTTGGGGAGAAACGTCAGAAACGGCTAACTACGTAAAACCAGATACAGCAGAAGCTTGGCATACGAGTTTAATTCGTTCTTAAGGGCGAAAATTTGTATTGCAATACTTTTTTAAAAAAATTTTTTTATAAGAAATAATGTAAATGCAGATAATCTGTTCCAGCCACCCAATTTTTTTTTTTTTACCAATATTACAACAAAAAAAAACTCACGGAAAAAAAAAATACTTAGTGATCACATAGTCACAAAATCATACTTTTAGACGCATGACGCATTTAGACGCATGACGCATTTTTATTTTTTGTATTTTTACTTTTCTTTGTCTCAAGTTTCTAAATTTTATATATTATCATTATTATTTTTTTAATCAATCAATGCAACTGTATGACCAAGACAAAGCAATTTCCCTCTGGGATTAATAAAGTTCTTTGAATCTTGAATCTTGAATGACTCTCTCAAAACTGCTTTCTCTGACTGAGAAAAAAAATTTGCAGAATTTGTAAACTTGCTTCGTTTGGCTTTTCATTGGCGCAAACAAGTTTCGAGCGGTTCCCGGACATACGCGCAAGTTGGTTCGTTCATTCGTATGGCGATAATGCTTTGTATGCCAATGCAAATTCCAGGTTCTACTGTATCTAGAGTAAATGATTGATTGAAGTGCAGGGTCACCGGTTAAATATGTTAAATATTAGGTCAGGGATGGGAATCACCAGGTGATCCCTTTCATCAGTGGTACGATATTATTACGATTACGATAGGTGTCGTGTTGACTTGATTTCTATTGCGTTTTTATAAATATCCCGATTCTATACAATTTAAAAATATCTGCCTCCTCCCACCTGGAGCAAAAAGATGCTTATGATCTAGTCTAGCATCATTACGATTTGGACACGTCAATTCCTTTGACATCCGGGGGAATAAGGAACATGAGGCAAAGTCCTAATCTCAGGACAATCCTGCATTTCCTTTCCGATTTTCTAGAGAAGAGCAAGCTGCCAGTCTTACTGCGTTTGGCATCATCAGAGCTTGCTTTCTGTTTTTCCCCTCAGTACAGATGGATTGATAGCGGCGTCGACTCCAGATCTCCAGATCCGCGTGATTCAGCCAGACTTTTTTCCGTTGCAGATGCAAGGTTATCTCCGTGTGTCAGAGGCGAGCCAGCTGTCTCTCTCTCTCTCTCTGTCTCTCTCTCTCTCTCTCGTCCCCTGGGCATCGTGGGATTACAGTGACTCAGAATGGCTGTGCAGTGCGGCTGAACGTGTCAGAGCTTCTCCCGTAATTGGCAGTGCTCGAGGGCCCCGTCATGCTCCGGAAGGATAAAACGGCAGACACTGACGAGCTTGTTAGGGTTGAGAACGCAGAATATTTACAGCGCCAGGGAAAAACAAAATAGCAGCTCCTTGACCCGCTTCATATATTTTTAGAACCCTCTGCATGACATCAAAAAGTATTTCTTTCTGCTTTCTGTTTGGGGGAGAGTAGGAAGAGATGCCAAAACCCCTCTGATTTCCTGTGGGACTCCTGAAACAGGCAGCTCGCCGAATCCGAGATCTCCGTCTGTATTTTAACAGCTGCAGCCTGAGCAAAAAAAAGAAAAGAAAAATTCCTGCTCTAATAGAGCCTGAAATGCCGCTTGGCAAATTTTCATTTATAATAACATGCACGTGATTTCACCGTTACTACAGGATTCAGTCCACTTAAACCCACGCTCGGTTCCCAGAGTAATCAGCAGCTTGCACTCATGTCTCCCTTATAGCTTGTCAGCAGCAGGCACAGCTCATTAAGAAGCGTCTCTCTCTCTCTCTCTCTCTCTCGCTGAGAGACGCTCCGGTCCCACAGTCATCAAGTGGAATGTCCGTTCAGCACAGCACAAACTTGCTGACAAAGTGGCCCTGCGCTGCCGCCTCCATCTTGTCTCCAGCAGAGCTTGACGAGCCTCCGTGTCTAAGAATGAAGGGAGAAGGAATGCAGTGCCCGAAATAAAACCTCTGACGGTCCGTCCCTAGCAGCCCCATGCTCAGGGAATTAAACCCAGTACATAATTGTCACTTAGTTTAGACAACGTGTCACCATTTTCTTTTTTTTTTTCTTTTCTCCCCCCCGCCCTCCTTTTCACTTGTGTTGAAAATGTTGCAATTTTGTTAAGTTGAATTTTCTCTATCACAGTACGTCCCAGATTTTCAGCGTGTTAGTTGAATGTATAAAATGTCTAAAATCCCGTTTATTGTGTGTGTGTGCGCATGTGGGGGTGCGGGAGATATGAGTCGGCCTCACCGATTTCAGTGAGCCATGGTGAATAATCCTAATTTTGGAAAATCCTCAACAAGACAGAGTTTTCCGACAGTCCAAAACAGGTCTGAGACAAAATTGCACCCGTTCAAGTGCGCAGTAACGTAATGTAGCATTGTTGTCTTCCTGCGCCCCCTTTAAACGAGGTCAGCTGACCCCACTGCGTCACCAGGATTCCCTTTATCGATTTAAATGCGCAGTCTTGCGAGAGTATAATGTGCATCCAAAAGACCAAACCTGATTGTTTACATTGTATGTTTGTGTCAAAGGTGTATAAGACTTGCTTTGTCTGACTTGCTAACGAATCCGACTTACAAACATGCTCCCGGAACAGAACTCGTTTGTAAGTCAGGGACTCGATGTCAAATTAGAAGTTTGGCCGATGTTGTATAATGTAAGGATGTGTCGCCATCCCTTATGCTCACTGAATAATTTTCCTTCTGATCATCTTTAGGCAACTACCCTCGTCCACCAAGCTACGGCGGCGCTCCAGGACCCAGCTACAGCGGCCCTGGGCCTGGCATGAGCCTGGGCATGAACGCCAGCAGCCCCATGCACGGCCAGGGCCCGGGACAGCCCTGTGGCTCGATGCCTGCGGCAAGGGGTCCCGCTCAGCCAGGGGCAGGACGCTCGTACCCATCAGGCTCCAGCAGCGCCGCACCCACATCTCCCAGCATGCCTCAATCCGCGGGGCCCGGCATGGGCCCCCCTCCGCCCACAGGAGGGCGGAAACCCCACGAGAGCGCCACTGCTCCCTCACCACAGAACCTCCACGCACCCGGACCGGCCAGGTAAACATGACATGACATCTGTTAAAAATTAAATAACATTGAGACTCAAGCGTTAAGCGTAGCATTTATCACATCCTGATGTAGCTCAGCGTCCAAAAAAAATACACCCACGGACTGATGACTAGGAGTGTGCGTTAATATTGGATGTTTCAGCATGCTTTCACCAAGATCCTGTTCAGAATTATTGGACTCCGCTGTGGTATGTTTTCTTCATCGTTTGGCTTTAAAATCCAAACAGTATCACGGCTTACCATTTGTCTGAAATATCTTCTAATGAAGGTCATTCCCGAATTTCTGCAGATACGAAAAGACTGCGGACTCGATCACAGAAGTAGCTCACGTGTATTGTACAAAAAATAGACACTGCAGTGCACCATTTACCAATATTTACAATTATATACAATATTTTCAGTGTGTAAGTGAATGTATAAAAAGTCATGCGAGAGAATTGGATCAGCCTTACCGATTTCAATGAATCTGTCCGGGAGCACCATGATCGAAAATGTCCATCTTGTAAAGCTGTCCCGATGGAGAATAATCCTAATTTCGGAAGATCCTCAACGAGACATGTTCAATCCATGAGTTCACAGTCCAATCCAGTGGAAAACAGCTCCGAGACAATATGGCGTCCAGGATTCCTCTTGTGATTTAAAGGCGCAGAGACGACAGTTATATTCAACGTGTGAGATTCATTTCCTTAGGCGCAGTTACGGTTTTGGTCAAATGCAAAGGGGACAGATTTAGTGGATTGGTGCACTTCACATTGTATATTTGTGTCAAAGGCGTCTTAGGCGACTTATGAACAAATTATACTTACGAACGTACTCCCAGAACAGAACTCGTTCGTAAGTCGGGGACTACCTGTATAACCTTAAAAATAACTCCTTATACTGCCAGCTGAATGAATCAGACGCTTCATATGATATGTTTACATGCATCACGTGAATTAAATATCGCTGATTATCGGCACTGCTGCCCCGTGCTCTTACAAATGGTGTATATCACTCTGGATAAGAGCGTCTGCCAAATGCCTAAATGTAAACAGTAATGATGTACATTAAACCTGATCACACTGTACATTATATTACATGTCAAGTCAAAGTTGACTAAGGACCTGACCACTGAGGCTGTTGTGCCCTTCCTTGCTCTCTGCTCCAGGCCTCCATATACCAGGTCCCCCGTGTACCCGGGACTACGACCGAGCCCCTTTACTCCCCCTCATTTCCCTCAGCCACATGCCAGCATCTACACCAGCGGCCCAGGCCAGCCTCAGCCCGAGCATTATGGGTAGGTGCAGCCCAGAGCAGCTTAAAGCCTGCTTTCTATGCTTCAGCGAGCCCGCTGCTGCATCTAACACTGTCTTAACTGTAACGCTTACGCTCTTACGTAGGAAATATTGTGCACAAAAAAGACTTGGCTTGCACAGTCTAACCTTCTGGTTTAACCAGGTGCATGATCTATGCTGTTCTGTGATGCTTTTCATGTCCACGTTGTCAAGATGCTCCAGAGAGATTAGCAGCTGTATCTGAGTAACAGCACTAACCACATGCAAAGTCCAGTTCCTTTCGATGAACAATAGGTATGATTTAGTTTGGGGAAACAGGAAGTGAAAGCAGAAGACCAAACAACAGACTCGTGTTGTCCTGTTTTGAGTAATCTGGTTTGTTTTTTTTCCCTGGATTCAAACGTAGCCGAATATGAAGCGAGATTGTTTGTTCAAGGGGTTTGATGAGCAGCTAGCGTTAGCGTTAATGGGGTTACTGATGAACTGAAACTACAGCGATCAGATTAGCTGAAACTCTGATGTTGATTGTTTTCCAGTAACGCCACGCCCTGAAGTGTTGCATTTTACTTCCAAACATTTGCCAAAGATTATGTTTCTAAAATCGACATGCCGTACTTTTTATCCATTCACACTTCAGTGAGAACATTTTTGACCTGATGGGAATAAATTTTCTTTTAAACTTATAAAACTTTATTTAAACTTTTTCATAATCCATTCAGTAAGGTAAATATGAGCCAGGTAAACATTTGACATGATTCTCTCTTGGCGGGTAACGTTAGATGAAATGGATTTCCAGAAGGGATATTTCGCTTCCTTTCTTTGATCGTAACAACCTCCATGAGATGAGAACAACTCACTCCTATCAGCCTTTACTTTTACCCACTGGGTCTCTGGCTGAGAAAGCATTACTGATTGGCATTGGCATTGTCATGTCATGCAGTATGTAGTGAAACATCTAAACCAATCATGGATGAGAGAATTTTTAGACCAGTCATAACGCAGAAGGCAGTACAGTATTTATCAGGGAAATATGGGAAGGCTAACCTCACCTTAAAGCTGGAGAAAAATACCCCAGGCAAATTAAACACTTCACGAAAGGCAGGACCACATGTTTAAGTAAACCAATAAATAACATTTTGATTAAATGCTTTGAGCATGTAAACACACATCTGGTCAGATCAGCGTCCATGTGAACAGTCAAGTTGTAATCTCTAATCAGAAAGGTTTATTTTTTTTTTTTCAGATTGAAGAAATAGCCTTTTAGCTAATGATGCTCGGGATGCCAAAATTTTCCTAAATAATAGTTGGCTACTTTAAACACACAAATAGAAGTTTGACTTTTACATCAATTTGTCCTGGGATTAGTATTATCTGGGGACCTCATGTGATTAAAAAATTTCAGAATTTCGTGTGGCACATTCGCACAGGATAAGCGAAACCTTACTCGAATTTTACTCGAATTTTACCGACTTATCTCCCGGAAGAAAAACCTCGAAAAAAAGTGATATATATGCCGCCTGGCCAAATCACAGACATGCTGATTCGCACAGGACTAATGTATAATTATCACAGGACCTCGGTGTTCGGCGAAATACGGTATGTCGTTTGCGGGGGAATTTTATAGACATGTCCGATTCACACGCGATTAAGATCACAAACAAGTTCAGCAATTATTACAAATCACATGTGGTCCCTGGGTAATACTAATCCCGTGCGAATAGGACATTTGTCTTTCAACGATTCATTGTCCGTTAAAGAAACCTGATTATGGTCTGATGGGTTTATTATTATTATTTATATTTTTGCCGTGCATGCGAACGCTTTGGATAATCTATTGCCCGTGTCTAATATCTCCACATCTCGAACATTTCCTTCCTCTCAGGGTTTCATGGAACCTTTTGTTGTGGGTTTTTTTTTTGGGGTCGTGGTTAGACTTTTGGAGTGGTTCGAGGACATCAAACACACTTGACTCTTTAGCCCGACTCTGCCTCATTTCACGTTCTCCTTTGCATAATCTTTTAAAACTAACCGATTTTCAGCAGCGCTTATTAACAGGATCGTTCGGATAACGCTCTGTAATAACTAACGCCTCGTTCTTTGTGTGTCGGGGTCCTCAGGTCGGCCGTGTACCCCGGTGGGCCTCCGATGGGTGGGATGGGTCCCGGAGGTCCCTACAACCCACCACAGAGTGCCAACTCGAGCAGGATGAACTTCCAGAATCCTCCTTACAGCAGCATGCCGCCTTCGGGTGAGAGCGAGCGACATCAGCACCGATGATCTTAGTATCAGTGCACGCTACACACAAGTTGAAAACAGATTTCATTAGGTTAAACCCTCAGACAGAAACCTGACAGAAAAAATATATTTAGATCATCTAGTTCAGCTCAGTAGTACTAGTTCCATAAATAATAAAATCCAGGTTCTGTTGTTTACATTATTCAAAAGCTGATTTATTCTCATCACACAACAGCACTGCGCAGCTGCTTTATATGATGTTTGCATGTGTGGGTGTGTGTCGTGCAGGACCCATGCCAATGGGCCCCGGAGACGGCATGCCTCCCACTGAGCTGAAACAGAGAGCAGAGAAGGAGGAAGGCGGCGGCATGGCCGGCAGTGAACCGCCCAAATCGAAGGTACGAGGAAGTCTCCGTCTCTTTTGCTCTTTCTCTTCCTCTCAGTCTCTCTCTCTCTCTCTCTCTCTCTCCGTCTCTCTCTCTCTCTCTTTCTTCTTCCCGGCTTCATTAGAGACGTCTCGAACCTTCTCTGATGATAAACAGCTTTCCACTCTCTGATTTTTTTTCTTTTTCTTTTTCCGGCTTGTGGCACGGCTTTAGCTTAGCTCAGCTCAGGGAGTCAGGTGACATCGCTGTCCTGCTTCACAAGAGACTAAACTACATCAACACACGCACATACTAACCTCCTGAGTTTATAAACCATGCTCCCGCTGTGACAGAGGTGCGGATTGTGTGCTTTTATTTACTTATTTATTTATTTATTTAGCTCGGATGGCTGGAGCTGACCTGCACGTGTAACACTCGCACCATGCTGGCATTCACGTCCTCTCACACACTTCTTTTATTTCTCGGGGAAAACACTTCACAAACACTTTGCCTAGGAAATGCCTAGTGTTGAAATGATCAGATCAGTAAAAAGAATGGATGAAAAGGAGTTAGTTTGTGTCAAGTTAACGTAAAATCACCTTTGACAACCCAGTTATGGTGGCGTCTGGTGTGCGTGTGTGTAAGACTCACAGAATTAATGACATCACAGCCTACATGCCTTGCTGCTCATACTCGGAGTCTCTCTCTCTCTCTCTCTCTCTCTCTCTCTCTCTCTCTAAGCTTCTGTTTTGCCAAACGTCACCAGCATAAGAACTGTGGTGTTGTAATGCAGTGTGTTGTGCAAGTCCAACATGATACTAACCCAACCAAGTCCAAAGCTCGCTTTCGGATCAGCGAATTCCTGAAATAACCTTCCGTGTTAAGACCCTGAGAACGCACACTCCTGGCCAAAAAAAAAACACACAACTAAGTTTTTGTTGAGTGAATTTAGCTTTGATTACAGCACATAATGTGGTGGCCAAAATCATGTGTGTGAAAATGATTCCTCCTGCTCCCAGAGCCACACTTTCACGGTTTGAGTCCTGGAATGTGTCTGCGCCATCAGGGAAGAGCAAATCCACAGCTGAGATCATTTTATCGCCACGTAACCAGAGACGAGGGAGAAATCGTGACCAGTGATTTACAGCAGAACATCGGCATCCGAGCGCCCTCCCTCACATATTTTCACCGCAAGAATTGAAATTTTGCATCAGCATACAAACTATTTCCGCCATCCGAACCGAACAGAATGGTGGCCGAGTTGCGAGTACGGCCAGGAGGCGTTCGAAACGTGTTTTGCATCAGTGGAAAGCGAATTTTACAGATTTTATTTCAGTCAGGAAACAGATGGAACGGATTATCTGCATTTACATTATTTCTCATGGGGAAATACTTATACTCCCGACTTATGAACATTTGATTTACGAGTTTCTACAGATGCGAACATTCATAGATGCGAACAAATTACGGAAGTAGCTCTCGTGCATTGTACGAAAAATAGACACTGCAGTGCACCAGATACCAACAGTATTTTCAGTAAGTGAATGTATAAAATGTCCAAATGTCTTTCCTGTAAAGCTGTCCTGATGGTGAATGATCTTAATTTCAGAAAATCCTTCTGCCGAGTTCCCAGTCCAATACAGCTCTGAGACAAAATGGCATCCAAGCGTGCAGTAAATGGCATGTAGCGTTGTCCTCTCTCCCGACATCTTCCCGAGCTCAATTTAATCTAGGTCAGCTGACCCCGCCGCATCACCGGGATTCCTCTCACGATTTCGAGCAGGTGTCTCGTGAGCGAATAATGCAGAATAAACCTGATTGATTGGGAGTTTTTTATGCTTTACATTGTATATTTGTGCCAAAGGTGTATAAGACTCACTTTGACGGACTTACGAACGAATCCGACTTACAAACGTGCTCACACATTGGCAGGTAGCACAGTGTCCTGTTTGGTAGAAGCGAATTATTTGCTGAGTTTGTTTAGAATTTTAACAAAATCTAAAGAACAAGCAAACAACAAAACATCAATCATGATATTTATAAAATTGTTATCCTTCCACAATCGCAATACATCTAGGTATCATAACGTATCATACACACAACATTGTTAAATCTAGACCTGAGCCACTGAAGCAACCCCAGATCATAACACTGCCTCCGGAGGCTTGTACAGTGGCATCGCTTTACACGCTTCCCTTCTCACCCTGACACGCCCATCGCTCTGGAATAGGGTCAGTCTGGACTCATCGCGCCAAAGTCCAATCTTTATGCTCTCTAGCAAATTTAAATGATTGTTTTTTTCCTGATGAGTCTCACTATCAAGTGGATTTCTTATGACTGCACAGCTGTTTAGTTCCACCCCTGTGAATTCTCATGACTGTGTGTGTGTGTGTGTGTTTATGGAAATGCTCTTACTTTCACTATTAAGAGTCTTTTCTTTTTTCTTTTCTTTTTTTTTTTAACAATGCAAGTTTCATAATGATTTATTTCCAACCACATTTCTTCCATGAAGTCATTTCAGTACCCATCCTTTCAGGTTTTAATAATGTGTTAAACCGTTCTTAACTCATTCAGTTTCAGCCAATCTCCTTAGTTGCTTTCTTTGCTTGATAAAAGCCAATAATTTGACCCTTCTAAAAGATCAACTTTCTTTTGGCTAGGCAGTGTTTGTGTGTGCTTTTGGGGAATTCTTAATAGAAAAAAAAAAAAAAAGCCACATAGAACTGAAAGCATAGGGACTCGTCCACCTGTCCCGACAGAAGTCATGGAGTTGAACTGATTTATAGGACAATTATTTTATTCTCATAAAGTCAGCAAGCGTTGTTGTCTTGATATTGGCGTCAGGGGCTTTTCTTATTGGAGTTGAGCTTGAAACAGAGTACACAGGAAGAAATAAACACATCCAGAAACTTGGTTTTAGCTTCCTCAAGAAGAACCCAAGACAGGTTAGGTTCTAAAGATGGACATTAACGAGAGTTACTGGGATCTCCGAACTGCTGTAGGTTAAATGAATGGGTTAGTGAGCAATGTTGAAGAGGAGCCTGTAAGGATATGGAGATATTATAATTCTTAGAGCTCATAAATTATAGTTTATAAATATATTCCTCAAGCACCTACAGTGGCCCTTTGGTAGCCCCTTACCTACCTCTGAACTTTTCCTTTTGTCCCACTCACCCATTTCCACAGCGTTGGTCCAGTCCCTAAAATCCAAGCAAATAAGTAATTCAATTCCCATTTAGAACATTTTACATTTTAACTAGCAGCAAAAAAACAACAACAAAAAAATCGATTCCAATTACAGCATTTAAGCTACCTTTTTAGACTTTATCAATCTAGCTTTCCCTCCACTCAAAATTCATGAAATCTAAACAGGGATCAATTTACTAATTAGCAACACAACGGTTATTCTTAGCCTGCGAGTTTTAAAGCCAGGAGACAGGAGTCAGGTCTGAGTCCGGCTTAAAACGCGGTACCGGTGCTAAACAGTGTCTCACCTAGGTGTAAATGTGAATTTTCTGAACAGACCATATATAGAGGCTTTTTTCATAATACTTAATGCTTCTTATCTCATGATCAATGCCTTTTTTTCATTTTTTTTTTTTCATATTTGTACCTAATAAAAAGAAACATTTGCTAGATCGCCCTTTTATGTTTTAGTGTCCGGAACTTTTTTAAATTCAAATCTTTCAACGATCTTAACTGTCATTCAGATGAAACTTAGACAGTTTATATTTCACATGAAAAGACATAAACCTGAAAAAGTGTATTATTCTAAAATACCAAAATGTTAAGAGAGTGCATCATGAATTTGACATGGTTACGGACACTACAGTTTTTTTTTTGTTGTTTTTTTTTTTGCTTTTTAAGCTTTTACCAAAAACCATCTCTTTTTTTAATTTAAGCAACAATTTTCACAGTACATATGCTAGTAGAAGCTTACAGCAATTTTAATCAGTACTCATGAAGAAATATAGTATTTATAATTTGCATTTTAAATGATTATTGCTTGAAGTGAGACAATATAACACTGAAAATGGCCATTTTTGGGGCTCATATAAAAATCATCTCTCCAAAACGGCTGAAGTTAGCAACTTGAAATGTTTAGTGAAGCGAGATTGGTCACTTCCATGTTGCATAAGCTTTAGAAGTAGCTTCTTTGGCTACACACATTTTCTATATTATATGTATATTATAAAATATTTTGTTTTTAACATGTATGAAAATTTATAATGAAATCAGCACTAATACTGAGTGCTCTGCACTCTGCTGGACGTGATGAGGGATTTTTATCAACCCTTTGTCTCTGGTTTTAAATCTGATTTCTATAAGTTGAGTTGTAGCTATTGCGGTGATCATCTGGAAACACAAAATTTTTTTAGTCTTCTCATACATTCGCCTGTATTATTATTTAATGTTATATAAAAGCTCACGGTGATGAACGAATTTAAAAAAAGCGAGAATGTTTGAATTGATTCGAATTTTCATGGAATCATTATAAATCCTCAACATGACGCTCCTTAGATAACGTAAATTCTAATCATGTTGTGGATTTATAATGATGCGAGTTTTAGTGACTTGAAGGTTACAGAAAGCTTGCTGGTTCTGCACCCACTGTTTTTTTCCAGGTTACGTGTAGGCACCCAGACCCAGTGAACACCCACCCAGTTCCTTTTTTTAACCGAGCTAATTTTCCCCTCACGCTATTTCTTTTTCTTAATCTTTTTTTTTTTTTTTTTTTTTAAACCTTTGTAGAACGAGTTAGTGTGTTGTACCGAGGGAGGGCAACGGTATGAGTGTGCGGTGAAGAGAAATACAAGATGCTCCTCAGCTCTGCATTCTCTCTCTAAAAGCCAAATCAATGCTGCTGCTGCTTCTGTAGAAAAACACTTTTAGCACAACTGTGTGTGTGTGTGTGAGAGAGAGAGAGAGAAGGAGATAAGGATGAGGAATAAAGAAGAAACAAAGTCTAGCAGTCTCACCATGTGGTCCTCTGTGTGTGTGTGTGTGTGTGTGTGTGTGCGCACTTTCTTGGGTGGTTGTGTTGGAATAATGTGTGTGTGTGTTTTGTGTGTGGTGTGTGTGTGTGTGTGCACGCTTGTCCTTCTTTTCTTCTCTGTGACAGGACAGCTCCAGCTCCCACTGTGTGTCTCAGCCCCCCACCCCGTCTCCCCTGTCCCCCAGCCCTGCTAGTCTGTCCTCTAATCACGGCGATGACAGTGACAGCATTAGCAGTCCAGCCTGGCCAAAGACCCCCAGCAGCCCTGTGAGTGCCACAAGCACGTCTACACTCCTTTCTCTCTGTCCATCTCTCCGTCTCTCTCTCTAACTTTCTCCCCCTCTCTTACTGCTTTCATGTTTTTTTCTGTTTAGTTTTTTTTCTTTTTTCTAATGTTTGAATCCAAATGTTTTTGTTGTTGTTTTTTTTCTTTCTTCCTCTTCCCAATGTGAACGGCGCAGGTTTATTTTTTCTTTATTCCACAGCGATGCTGATTTGCTCCATTCTGATCGGTGTTAATTATTTTACACAGGGTGTCCCGAACCTCTGCGTACATAGCGGAAATGAACAGAATTAAGTAGATGTGTTCATCAAGAATGGCAGAGAGAGATGACTCCGCATATGTGTTTATAAGGAAATCATGTAGAGGATGTTGTGTAAATGTGTAAATGTTGTTCATTTCCCCCCTATGTAGAAAGACTTTTGGGACAACCTGTATTGATAGATAGATATAGAGATAGATACTGTAGATGGACATACATGCATAGATAGATAGACAGACAGACAGACAGACAGAGCCTGATTCTGGCGCGCGATCATCACCCGAGATTAGAGTGTACGGTCAACTCGCTGCCGTTCCTCGCGCTGCTCAAATATTTCGGCAGATGCATTATTACATCACGGTGTGACATAAGTGATGATGACGCTGCGTACTGTTAGATTTAATGTCACTGCGTTCTGTTACACGGTGAGAGACGCCTGCTACACCGACCAAACAAGTTTTTTTCTTTTTTTATACAGTCAACCCTCAAGAAGTCATTCACAGATTTCTCTTTAGAACCCACCTAATCATTGTAATAACTAATAAAACCCCTCGCAATTTTGAGAGACTGCAAATATCCTCTGTAAATTATTTTTTTTATGCTTTTTTTCGTGCCAATATAAATTTTTTCATGCGTTTTAAGGCTAAACTACTAAGAACAATATAATTTACTAATTTTGCAACATAAATATTAACGTAAATTCAGCTAAATTTCCGTATAAAATTTGTATATATTATTTTTTTTGTACTGTAGAGACAAAAAGTGATCGTAGAGGAAAATGGTCTTGGGACAGTGAATTATTACCGTATTTACCCTACAGTACTTACACCAAAGAAAACGCACTCGCATGAATTACAGTATATATAGAGGGGTAACATCTGTATTTTACAATCTAACCCTGCGGGAGACACAGCCGTACATACAGTACTGTACAGTATACAGGTTTACATTTACATAATTTTAATTTTAAGGGTACTGTATTAAGTTTGAAATGACATTGAAGTGTTTTGGGAGAGTATTTAGGGTTTAAACTATAAAAAATAGGCATTTATAGTCTTTTTTTTTTTTTTTTTTTTTTTACATTTGGTGTGCATCAGTAATGGTTATTAGTAGGTCTGGGTAAAATGTTGGTGCGATATTAATATCATAGTAAATGTGGAGATGAGCAACATGAATTTCTTACATCGATATTTAACACCTTTTTTTTTTTTTAATCAGGTACACAACAGTATATGTTTCTTTCCGTACACAGACCATAGGTTTTTAAACCGAGCATTGTACGTCTACTGATATTCCTGGCGGTATTCAGTCATTTCCATCATTTTTATATTTCCATATAAATGAACTGCTAGCTAAATCATTAGCCAAAGTTTTTTTTTTTTTTTTTTTTAAATCAGCTTTCATGCTGAGTTTTCATATTCTCCAGTTGCCTAGCAACTACGGTCTCGTGCCTTTAACTGCTCGGGGCATGCTCGTGGTAAAGCGGACGTGAGAGCAAATAATAAATACCTGCCAGCCAATCAGATACGAGGCTTTACCGATGAGAACCGTGAGAGCTTGCGTTTTCACCACACTGTGTTTCCTTATGATTTATCGTGACTGTTTTACTATGACAGGGATGCCACGCATCATTATTCAGTCTCATTTGAACAGTATGTTCTACCAAATGTGTTCCATGTACCGGGAAGAATATTCAGAGGGGGTGTTCGTGTGTCTCTTATATAGAAGCCGAATTCAGCCACCATGACGAACGAGAAGATCACACGCCTGTACGAGATGGGAAATGAGCCGGAGAGGAGGGCCTGGGTGGAACGTTACCTGGCCTTCATGGAGGAGCGGGGTACACCCGTACCCAACCTACCTGCTGTAGGCAAGAAGCCCCTGGACCTGTGCCGCCTCTACCTGTGTGTGCGTGAGATCGGCGGCCTGGCCATGGTGAGTGGAGGAAGCCAGTCTGCATGGAATAATTTTTTTTTTTTTTCCTCCTTCCTTCATTGCTGCACAGATAGAGGAGTTGGAGTTGTCGTCGTTTCAGGATTCCCTCCTGGTCCAAGATGTCTATGTTTAAAGATTTTTAACAAAAACTTTCAAAAGTTCCAAATATGCTGAAAGCTTAATGAAACAGTGATTATTTTCCCAGTTTTCTGATGGTATCCTCTCCGTTCCATGTGCAGGTGAATAAGAATAAGAAGTGGCGTGAGCTCTCCACAATCCTGAACGTAGGAACGTCCAGCAGCTCAGCGAGCTCCCTGAAGAAGCAGTACATCCAGTACCTGTTCGCTTACGAGTGCAAGGTGGAGCGTGGTGAAGAACCTCCACCGGACGCCTTCAACACCGACACCAAGAAGCAGCAGCAGCAGCAGGCCAAGATCCAGCCGCCGTCACCGGGTAAACAGAGCCCCAACCCCCCCGTCCCATGGGGTCCGATTACGTTCTTTTCTTTAACTGGTGCACCAGTGCTTATATACGATCCCATTTATTGATCGATCATTTGCAGATTCTGCGTTGTGTTTTTTTTTTTATATTAATTTACCAGTAACTCCGACAGCGTTCATTTATATTTGTTCACCAGTAACGCCATCACTGTTCATGTTCGCTCACCAGTAATCACCATTCATGTTTGCACACCAGTAACCCCATCACCATTCATGTTTACACACCAGTAACCCATCAACGTTCATATTTGCTCACCAGTAACCCCATCACCATTCAAATTTGTACACCAGTTAACCCATCACCAATCATGTTTGTGCACCAGTTAACCCATTATATTCGCTCACCAGTAAATCCCCATCACCATTCATATTCGCTCACCAGTAACCCAGTCACCATTGATGTTCATACACCAGTAACCCCATCACCATTCATGTTTGTACACCAGTTACCCAGTCAACATTGATGTTCATACACCAGTAACTCCATCACCGTTCATATTTGTCCACCAGTAACCCCATCACCAATCATACTCCCTTGACCAAAAACCCTATCACCTTTCATGTATGGTGATGGGGTTACTGGTGTACAAACATAAATGGTGATGGGGTTACTGGTGTACAATCATGTTTGCTCACCAGTACCCCATCACCATTTACGTTTGTACACCAGTAACCCCATCACTGTTCATATTTGTACACCAGTAACCATTCATATTTTTTCACCATCATTCATAATTGTTCGCCCGTCATTCACAAATTTTAATTGGATTGATGAGACCATTTAAACGTCTGATGACGGTGGCAAAGAAAAACTCCCCGAGACAACATGAGGAAGAAACTCTGAGAGGAACCAGACTCGAATGAATATATGCAAGAGGGTTATACCTACTTTATATCTTTTTTTTTTGTGATGAAAAATATACGACGCCACTGTCCCGTCCCCTGCTCTGGTCGCTCTTGAATAATTAGATTTTAAAGATTTGAATTTTTTTCTGAGCGAGCAATGCATCGCATTTTAAAGCCCGTTATAGCGTGCATAATGTTCAGTCTGCCCTTTCAGGCTGATGGATGGTCCTCGGAGGCCGGGCCCGGGCGCCGCCATCCTTTTCCTCCATCTGCCCTTAAATCCATTTGTGAGCCGGCTGTGCGCGAGCTAAAAATATCTGACAGGTGATTTAGTCATGCTGAGAGAGGAAAAAGAGAGGTGGGGGTGAGGGGTAGGAGAGGGAGAGCTGTCAAGCTACCAGCTGAAGGATTTCCCTCACTCCCTTCCTCCCTCCCTCCCCTCACTAGTACACAGAGAGAGGGAGAGAAAGTGTGTCGAGCCAGAGCTGTCAAACAGCAGGAGGTGGTGGAAGAGGTGGGGTGGGGATTCCCCAGGGAAGATTAATAGGGGAAGGGAGTGTGAGATATAAACAAGAATGACCTCCATATGACCCCCCCTACACAGCCGACCAGTGAGCCAGCATATTTTTTTTTCTCTCTTCTTTTTTTTTCTTTTTCCCCCTCCTTCCTTTACCCTCACTGAATATGTGCATCAAGGTCAATCG
>JAOVVB010000035.1:8415780-8432216 GCA_028570985.1 Heterobranchus longifilis
TTTTTCTTTTCCCCCCTCCTTCCTTTACTCTCACTGAATATATGCATCAAGGTCAATCGAGTTCATTCTCATGAGTGTGTGTGTGTGTGTGTGTAAGGCCTGTCCTCCGGTAACCCGTCTGCATTGTTTGCTTTCAAAGCTGACACACTTTCACTACATCACAATGCTGCACTGTTTTGTTTTTCTTCCCTCCAGCTCTGCCAATTAGTCCCTCTACTTATCCTTTTTTTTTTTTTTTTTTACTATGATGTCTGCTTGTATGAGTTCCTGTGCCGGCTGTATACACAATTTATTAGATTAGAGAAATGAAATCCTAGCATCATATGATACAGTATTATTTTATAAGGTCTTTCCATTTTATAATATTCCTTACAACATGTATAAATATCTTATTTAAATATGAATAGAATTGTAAGTGATGCAAATTGCCTTAACCTAGTTATTCAGTTAAGAAACAGTTCATGCGTTCTTTCATCTTTATCCTGGATGGGATGCCAGTTCATGCACAAACACTTTTACACTATTAATTCATCCTTTGTTGTCTTCCTGACTCTTGTATTTCTTCTGTTTTTCATCCTTTAGCAAACTCGGGCTCTCTCCAGGGCCCTCAGACTCCTCAGTCTACAGGCAGCAGCTCCATGACAGAGATGCCCGGGGATTTAAAGCCTCCAACTCCGGCCTCCACCCCACACAGCCACATGGCCCCTCAGCAAAGTGGCAGGTGGGTAATATGCATCACATTATACTGATCAACCCTAATGTTCTTGAATCTTCAGGTGCCACAGTGATGTAGGTCTTATTTTCTCATCATTACTGTCTACCATGAAAACATAATAAAGATGAACCAAAGACAGGATGTTATGAATCGCGGCTATTTTCTGAGACCAAACTTTATTATTTTTTTATACATTTACAATAAAGAAGAACCAGTCGATCAGCCAGTGAGCAGAATTGGCTTGTTTTTAGTTTGATTAGCCGTGACCGGTGATCGACAGATCATCCTCAGATATAAACAGTTCTGTACCGAGGGCAGGAGCTTCTAATTGGCACAACAGAAACACATTTTATGCCGTTACATTATTAAAAAGTGTGTTAAAACCGTCCGATCTGCCTTTTCTTTTTTAAACTCTGTAAGCAAATTAATCTCAAGCTTACTCGTTACACACTTACACCAATCTCAAAACACAGCAAGCGCTAATTAGTCGAAAATCACATGCATTAGAAACCCACATGCCCGCGTGTGAAGCCACAGCCCCTCAACCTGCGCCAGCGCTGTCGAGACCTTGGAGGCATTAGAGGAGGTAAAACGTCATTGTTTCTTTATAATCTTAAAGGAGGTACACTGAACTATTTACACATTTAATTTTAAGTTAAATGTTAAACTCTTTTATTTAAAGTTAGTTAGCATTGTTTAAATGCTGCGCTTGGTTTTTAAGTAAAAAAATTTTTTTTTTTTTAAAGAACATGATACATTTAATTACTTATTAGCAGTGCCGGTCCCAAGCCCAGATAAAATGGGAGGGTTGCGCCAGGAAGGGCGGGGGGGGGGATGAAACATCGAATCGTGATATTCATAAAATCGTATAGTTGTAGAATCGCAATGTTAATGAAATCGCCACCTAGGTGTCGTAACATATTCCCATCCCTTTATTCATTTATTTATTTATCTATGTATAATAAAGACATCATAACCTGCTCTGAAATAAGGTTCATGATTTCTCTGAAGAACATGGTCTCTAATTTGATCAGTATGTACATTTTCTCATGCTAATTTAAGCCTGTCCTCTTTTCTTGTACTTTAATTCTGATTTGTAAAAATCTAATATATGGAAGGATGTTGGGTTTGAGTTCCTACATCGGTAGTAATACAGAGCATGACGTTTAGTATGGTACTTTGATTATCCTTGAAACTGGCATTTAGGGAAAACTAATGCAGGCACGGAAGTGATTTAGTGTTTTGAGAGTTTTTTGCAATGTCATTCCTATATTCCGGTAGTGGTAAAATTTACCCTTTATAAAAAAAGAATGATTACTTTTGTTCTTCCTCCCTGACATATCCGAAAAGCCAAATGCACAGTTTGAAGTCTGAAGCCTCCCTGTTATATGGCGCGCACACATTTTTAAATCATCATTGACCTGTGCTGTGTTGCTCAGAGAGAAAGATTGTTTTTTTTTATTGTTTGTTTGTTTGTTTATTTTTTCCCTGTCAATTTTATATTAGAATACACTAAACATTCCAGTACAGGTATAGTCTGTATAGCAGGACTTCTCTGTGTCTTAAGCCCACAACACCTGTGTTTCCCCTTTACTGTGAAATAGTGTTGTACGTATTAATGAACTGTTAGTTTTGTGTGGCGATTGTAACAGAGATTAAAGGCTTAAACGTAATAATCTCCCTCTTTGATGTCGTTGTCAGGGCAGCGGGGGCAGACAAAGAGCGTTTGATGTTTAACGTCACAAAGCTGAAGAGTCGTTTTAAAAGTAACGCGGTAGCTAACGGCTAACGGGCGAGACTCCGGCGTGATTATTCATTGCGCGCGCACACCCACACACACACTGTGCGGTGGAGATGTTCCGAGCCAAATCTACACAGAACAGGTCAGTTTCTCCGCCTTAGCGACTTAAACACCATGTTTGTGCTAAACTTTAGGCACACTGCGGCATTTCTCACTCTGAGCCTCTGGTTCTTATTTAATTATTTATTTATTTAAATTTATTCCCTTATTATTATTTTTTGTGGATATTCTAAAGACGACGCAGCAAAATGAAAATCTAACTTTTTCCTGGAGTCCGGGAGCTCACCGTAGATCACGTGTCAAGATTCAACCAATCAGGTTCACTCCCCCCCCTTTTTTTATTTTATTTTTTTTACGATTTTTGAATTCTGATGTTAATCATCAAACAACATCAGAGAGGGAGATTATTGTTATTATTATTATTAATATTATTATTATTACGCCTTTAATTTCGCGTCAGGTTTTTCCGCGCGATATGTGGACGTTCCTGTAGGGGGCGCCATTTAGCGTGTATTTCGAAATTATTTTGATATTCAGTTCAGTGCTGTTTTATTTACTGTATATTCAAATCATCAACGCCTTTAACATTGCTTATTGTGGCCAGTTAGCTTTACAAAATCAACAGGAAAAAAAAAAAAAGAGTATGAAATGTGTGAGGAAATATGTATAAATCATCTTTTTCTTCTTCTTGTTCAAACGTAGGTCTCATTCCCGGCCTCTTAAAGCCGTTTTTCCAGACCAGCCTGCCTTTAAAAAAAAAAAAAAAACGTCTAACCTTTACTTTCCTGTTCTTGCCTTGACGTGTTCTGTCTTGTTCTCTTGAACTCTTCGTCCGCTTTTATCCGGCACACTTTCTTCTCGACCGAATTCCCTTTCAGTACCAATTATCATCGTCCTGTATTTTGCTGATGTAAAAACATCTGTTGTATCTGACATTTTAAACGACTTAAGTCATAATGATCAGTTTGTCCCCGATGAGCAATTCGAGCCTGAGACGGCAATAGGAAGAAACGTTGACTGGAACCAGACTCAACATGGGACCCATCCTCGTTTGGGTGATAAGGGATAGCAGGGATTGATCTGCAGTCATACTGTGTTTTAACAGGCTGGAAGTTCAGTATAACTTATACGGTGTCTTTTGTTGTCCTTTAAGTTCGGTTTAATGTTTAATCAGACATGAAAATAAATACACTTGGTTTGAATATATTTTAAGTGAATTATTTTATCGTCACTGCTTCCTTCGGACCTTTGGCCTTGAACATGGTCTTCTCTTTGCTATCGTAATAACTTCTACTCTTTTAGCATGGCTTTATAATCAATAAATGTTATATTCTCAGAAGGGTTTAGGTCAGGGTTCCAGTGCAGGTCACTTCAGTTGGACCTCTCTAGGCTTAGAGAAGCATGTCTCCATAGAGTTATCTTTGTACAAATGGGCATCATCACATGTTTTAGCCTCGAACTGTGAGTCCAGCATAAACAGGTATGATGGTCAGGTGTCCACATACTTTTTGAAAATAACAGCCCGCAGATATCGCATACATTATGTTGAGTTGTTCAGCCTCAAATTGACTTCCTTACTTTTTTCTTTTAATAAAAGTTTTTTTTTCTAGTTCCGCTGCCATGCTTTTTGAATCCTCAACACTTTTCCACATTTGGAAATAAAATATTCGTCACGTGAAATGGTCTTCCGTGACATCCTCAGTCATCACATCGATATCTTGGCCTGCTGGGAATATTTTAAAATCATCATCCATCCTCACAGTTTGAACAGTTTTCTTCTCAGCAGGATCCAAAAATGTCCAATTTTCACAGCTTACACTTACAACTCGCACACCCATGGTACCGTTATCCACAAAAATCTGAAACCCTGTCAGACAATGCAGCGTTTACAGAGAAAGGAACTCATCACCATGTCTGTTATGTCTGTTTATGTTGTTTTTTTTCTTTTTTCTTTGTGCATTGATCCCAGTCTGTTTGACCTTTATCTTGCAGAAACAGCGGTATCAATGTGCAGGATCCGTTTTCTGATAGCAGCGATCCAGCTTTCCAAAAGCGTGCCAACGTTCCACCTGGTATGATGTACCAGCAGGGAGGAGGAGGAGGAGGAGGAGGGGGCATAGATACACGGATGCAGTACGATGCCAACAAGGAGCCCTATGGAGGTCAAAGAAAAGGTGAGTCGGTCAATGTCGGTTCCTGTTTTTAGGCGTTCTGTTCCCATCGCACGTTTCTCGCCCATGTCGTGTTGACGAATATGCACGTCGTCTCCCTTGCTGTAGTTGTGATTGAGGTGATTTGTTGCACAGCGCTGCCCCCTAGTGTCTGCTGGGTGACATTTAATGGTGCCATTTACTAAGGATAAATTTCAAATGAACTTTTGCTGGGGCTGTTTTTTAGTAATTTAGTGAATGTTCTTGAGAAAGAGGCCATGTTTGAACAACAAATTTTACTGTTTAAGTTTAAATCAAAGCTAGCAGTATATGTTACCTCAAGCTTGGCCACATACACCTGTGAAAACCATTAAAATTAGTGAGTAGTTTTTTGCCTGATGTGCTCACAGACGGACAGATAAAAATTCCAAAAAACATCTTGATGTGTACTATTACTCATCCCCCCCACCCCCCAAAAAAAATATTTTAGCACAAATATATTCAATGTACAGACAATGTGCCAAGTTTACAGTTTTATTATATGTATAGGTAATTGATGTTTTAAAATGTATTTTTACAAGCTAAATCATCGGCATTTACACAGATAATATTTCCTTTATAATGAGCATTCCAGCCAAATTGAAATAATAATGTAACATTTACACCTCATTTGCTTTGAAGTCTATGAGAACTCTTTCTTTCTTACTTACTCTCATGTAATAAAGCGTCTTAAACCAATCATGAGACAGAATGTTTGTAACCAGTCATAATGCAGATGGTAGGATTTGTCGAAAAAAAAAAAAACAAGGCTAACCTCAATATACGGTATAAATACTCCCATTTCTTTTTATGGTTTATTTCTTGACAGCGAGCAGAACCATTCTGCGCATGTCCTAAACGTTGGATTTTTTTTATTTTTATTAAAAGCTTTAAGCACGTGAACCCACATCATATCGGATCACGTCCGTGTAAATGGTTAAGTCAGAATCTCTAATCAAAACGATTTCATTCACGCTAAATAAAAATATTGTCTAAAGCGTTCCTGATTTTTCTGGTTCGTTCTCCGAGTCGGCATCGTGGTAAAAGGTCTATAACACTATCTCTATTTTAAACGCTAAAAGTTTCTGTATATATTTGTAGGTGCCAATGACTCTTTCATGCCAGGGCCAATGCCCAGCAGTGGCATGCAGGAAATGTACCAACGAGGACCCCAGGGCATGGGCATAAGACCCCAGTACCCTTACAGCCAAGGTTTTGACCGAAGGTCAGTAATATTCCACAGTAACGCGACAACTTGGACAACTTGAGTCAACTTCTGAGTCTAGCTTCATGTCTTTTGCTGTGTGTCTGTCTTCATCAGGCCTGAGATGGGTCCAGATGGTGGAATGGTGCCTCCTGGAAATCAGAACAGCATGATGCCTTCTAACAGCGATCCAAACATGTACCCAGGGAACAGATACCCGTCACATCAGAGGTAAAGATTACTAATGAGAGCGAATTAAAATACAGTTGTCTCTCCTGCTGAGTGATGTGTGTATTTTTATTTATTTATTTATTTATTCTTTTTTTTTTTTTTTTTTTTTTTAAAGACATGGTCATGACGGTTACGGACAGCAGTATACTCAAGGCATGCCGTACGGTGCACATGGGATGTACCCACAGCCACAGGTCAGTCTGCAGCACAATGTCATGTCGAATTGTTTACACATATCATGAGATACTGTATTTGTCTGGACTACAATTTGTGTTTAATATCAGAAACACTTAGCTCCTAGCATATTATAATAAAAAACAATATAATACTTAATTGCTGAGTGCTGTGGTAATGTGAGGTTTGAAAATTTTCTAGAACATTTCAGATGATCAAGAAAATTAGAAAACAGATCATGACTGAAATCATGACATCATGATGCGAGCCAAGACGGGTTTTATTTATTCTTGCGGTTCTGTTAAGCATGTCCTCAAGCGTTATGTCTGTATGTCCTCAGGGGTATAAGAGACCTGGGGAAGGGATGTACGGACCGCCGGCGAAGCGACATGAGGGCGAATCCTACGGCATGCAGTTCAGCGGTCAGCAGCCAGACATGTACAGCCAGTACGGTGGATATCCGGAGCGCAGACCCATGCAGGGGCAGTTTCCGTTCCCATATAACCGTGAACGCATGCAGCACGGGGGACAGGGACCTCCTCAGCATGGAATGATGAGCGGGGGACCGTCGTCCACTCCGAGTGGGGCACCTCAAGGGAACATGTGGCACCCCAGGTCTGATATGGGCTACGCTTACGCTGGCAGACAGGGCCCTCCTTTCCCCTCCATGAGTCGCGCGGATGACCCAGAGGGCAGGGCGAATCAGGACAGTCAGTGGCCGAGTCACCCGGGCCAACGTCAGTCACCGTATCCTTCCCAGTCCTCTGCCAGCTCCATGCCTCCCATGACAAACCGCCAGCCTCCGTCCTCTTACCAGTCCCCTCCAGCCATGTCCAACCACATCGCCCGAGCTCCAAGTCCAGCACCGTTTCCCAGACAAGTCGGAGGTTCTATGTCTCCCAATAAAGCTCAGTTGATGTCGTCTATGAAGATGCCAAAACAAGGAATTCCCGGGTCTATGCCAAGTTCTCAGAGTGGTGGTGGCGGTGGTGGTGGTGTCCCCGGTCAAGGCCTCCCACCCATACACAGAGAGATTAGCTTTCCTCTTGATTCCGTTGAGGCTACACAGCCTCAGCTAAAGGCTCGTCGACGGTTAACTTCTAAAGACATCGGTAAGGGGCCTGCAGGGTCTAAGAAATGTAATGAAGGTAGTCACCGACTTACGAACATTCGAGTTACGTATTTCTGCAGTCAAGCGGATTGGTACGGTTTATATTGTATGTTAGTGTCAAAGGCATACAAGACTCACTTTATCGGGCTTAAGAACAAATCAGACTTATGAACATGCCCCCAGAACAGAACTTGTTCGTAGGTTGGGGACTAGCTGTAGCTGTCTGTTTCTTTGGCAGTATTATCACTAAGGATTAAATTCCTTTCATTAACTAGCAGTAGACACGTGGAACCTATTGAACATATTCTGTGTTCATATTTCTGATGCCTCGCTTAATACATTTGGGTGTAGACGTCAGCTCAGAACTGCCTTTTACCCTGCAGGTACACCAGAGGCCTGGCGTGTGATGATGTCTCTGAAGTCTGGTTTGCTAGCAGAGAGCACTTGGGCTTTGGACACAATAAATATTCTCCTATATGATGATAATACAGTGTCTTCTTTTACCTTGTCGCAGGTAAGTTTGGAAAAGTAGCACGGCCTGGCGCGCTTGCATAGTTAACTTCACAACGTAATTGATTGCGTAACACGTTTGTGCTCTGTGTCTCTAGTTGCCAGGTTTTCTGGAGCTTATAGTGGAATACTTCAGAAGATGCCTGATTGAGATCTTTGGAATCCTGGAGGAGTATGAAGTGGGTACTGAGGGGCAGAAGACGCTTCTTGGCCCCCTCTTAGAGCCAGCAGAAAAAGAGGAATTGGATCCTGAGGAGCAGGACAGTCTTTCAACTCCTGAGCAGGTAGACAAAAAGCCTGAATTAGAGTCTCTGTCTCAAAAGTGTGTCCTTAGCAGCACATCTGGCGGAGATGTCTTGGAGAAGAAGCCAGCAGAGACAACTGAGCAAAAGGAGAAGGAGAAAGAAATCGAAGCAGGTAAAGACAATTGTCCCGCCACAGAACCCAGGCCCAAGCAGGCCAGCAAGTACGACAGATTGCCAGTAAAGGTGGAGGAGAGGGAGGCAGTCGCAGACCTGGTGGAAGACCGATCTGAACAGCTGGGCTTGGCCGGGGAGTTCGCCAGCGGCCTGCTGCACTGGAAGGCTGGTGGAGGAGACTCTACCGCCCACATCCAGACCCACTTCGATAGAAAGTATGAGGGGTCGAGCACTAAACTAGTGGTAACTCTGGACCTTGAGGAGGTTAAAGAACAAAGCACTGAGGATCCCAGTCAAGAGGAATCATTTACTAAGCAAGACCAAGATGTCGCGCATAAACTTCTGACCGTCACTGCAGATGATGCGGGACCTCCACCCGAGAACGAAGCCCAAGGTTCCACCCCGGAGAGCAAACCGAATCTCCGCAGCGTCACCCTGATGGAAGATGAACCACGCTGCTGGGATGAGGCACCGCTTTCCACAGCCGAGGACTGGCAAGACGAGCTGGCTAAGCGCTGCATATGCATTTCCAACATAGTCCGTGGCCTGTCCTTCGTGCCAGGTAATGATGGCGACATGGCACGGCATCCGGGTCTGGTACTCATCCTGGGCAAGCTGGTCCTCCTGCACCATAAGCACCCCAAGAGGAAGAGGACGCCTCCGACGTACCAGCGCGAAGAGGAGCGAAGTCTGGCTTGCAGCAAGGACGAGTGGTGGTGGGACTGCCTCGGCGCCTTGCACGAGAACACCTTGGTGACCTTGGCCAACATTTCAGGGCAGCTCGATCTATCAGTCTACCCCGAAAGCATCTGCTTGCCCATCCTGGATGGGCTCTTGCACTGGATGGTTTGCCCGTCAGCCGAGGCCCAAGACCCTTTCTGCACGGCGGGTGGCTTCTCTTCTCTGACGCCACAGAGGCTGGTGCTTGAGTGCTTGTGCAAGCTGAGCATCCAGGACTGTAACGTGGACCTACTGTTAGCAACACCGCCGTTCAGCCGTCAGGAGCGCCTCTTCGCGACATTGGTGCGTCACGTGGGCGAACGTAAAAGCCAGGTGTGCCGGGAGATGGCGGTGGCCGTCCTGGCCAACCTGGCACAAGGTGACCCCACAGCGGCACGCGTCATCGCACTTCAGAAGGGCAGCATCGGGACCCTGATAGGCTTTTTAGAGGACAGCCTTGCCATGGCACAGTATCAGCAGAGTCCTCACAGCCTGTTACACGCAGGACACGCGACCCACCCGGAGCCACCCAGCATCAACATGATGTGCCGGGCCGCCAAAGCCTTAATGGCGATCGCTCAGGTTGAGGAGAACCGGCCCGAGTTCGTGTTGTACGAGAGCCGCCTGCTGGACATCACGCTGTCGTCGGTGCTGAACTCGAGCGTGGCGGGAATTTTGTGCGAGGTGCTGTTTAAGCTGGGACGCTCGTGACACGAGCGCTAATACTAAATAAAACCTGGCATTGCTATAAAAAAAAAATCAGTGGGGACAAAACCACACAGATCGAGATCGTCGGTGTTATATTTTTATTTAAATAAAAAAAAAAAAAAAGAGACAAAAAATGTTTTTACTTACAAACAGTTATATAGAGAATATATATAGCTCCTCTACCCCTCCTTTTTTCATTTTGGATTTTTAAATGATTTTAATACAAATATTTAATATTTCATGGTGTTGTTTTCTATTCCTTTTTTTATTCTTGTTCCTTTTTTTTGTTTTTCTTCCTCAGTTTCGTTTTTTTTTTTTTAACCAAAGTTCTGATCGATACTGTTTATTAGTTTTTCAACAAAAAAAAAAGTTTTCTTTTGCTCTTAAGTTTTTTTTTTTTTTTTAAGTCATTGTTTGTGGCTGTTTCTGGTGGGACTTTGTTTGTTTATTTGGGGATGCACATTTATTTAAATTGTGAGATGTGTTGTAGATAGAACTTCTCTTGCAATGTGTTAAAGAAAAAGAAAAAAAAAACTTAAGATTTACTCAAGATATACATGTATCCAGCTCTAAAAAGCATTGTGCAATAGGGTGTAGACGGCTTGTTTGAGGGAAGATTATTACCAAATGTGAATGACTCTTTACCACAGGCAATATTCAAATCTGATAACCAGTATTGCACTGCATAACCACACCAGTATGTGAGGGTAAAAGTGAGAGCTGGGGTTTTTTTTTATTTTTTTATTTTAAAACTTACTCGCTTCCACCAGTATGACCATTAGACCCGCAGGATCAACAGTGTGACAACGAAACTCTACAGCGCTTCAGTTCACCACTTCTCTTCAATCATCATCATCATCGTCACATCGTATGGGGCTGATTTGTGTATATATATGAGCTGTATATTAAACAGGCCCTTTTCACTTTTTTTCTTTTTTTTTTTTTATAATTTCTCTAAGAGATGTGGTATTATACAAAGTGATGGTAGTCAATGCTAATTCTTAGCTAAATGAAAATTTTCATCGCCGTCTTCTGTCTGGGGATTAGTCTGCTGTTGTGTAGTTGACGTTCCTGCGTGGACTGTACTACACACAATTCTGTACAAAAAAAACAAAACAAAAAAAAACAGATGGGACCAGGTCCGTCGAACCGCAGTGGATGTCTGGCTTTAAATAAAAAATAAATAAATCAATCAATAAATAAATGACAACAGGCTCTTTTGAAAAGTCAGTCGGTGTAACTGTAATCCAGTAAAATCTGAAGTTATCCCAGAAGTGACTCGAGCAAGAATTCCAATGAAAATGTACAACTCTGTGAACTTTTAGTTTTGTTTGTTGGTTTTTGTTTGTTTCATGCCATATGATAATTTGATCAACATTTGTTTATTAGTATAAAGTCTTTATACTACATGTTCCACATGTTAAAGTAAATGTACATGAAGTCTGGTTGAGCACTGTGAAGGTCGTTTTGGGGTGTTTTGTATTTCATTATTATTTAAACTTTTTTTTTTTCTTTTTTACTTTAAAGCAGTTCAACGTTTCATGCTGAAATTCTCCCCATCTCTCATCCCTTTAGTGTCGTGTCAGCTAGCAGGTTTACTGCGGCGCACCGTGGGATCCTAGCGTCAGTTCGACAGGGAATAAAAGATGGTGGGTGCTTATGATCAGGCGTTAGTTGACTCACGGCGCATCTGACTCAGTTTTTGAATCCTCGCGAAAAAATAAAATCATAAATTACATAATGAACTGAATCAGATGTGTTGGAAAAAGAAAACAACTTCACATTGGAGTCTTAGAATTTTCGCCAAACAAATGAATCATAGATAAATCTCAACAGCAGCATGTTTTTTTTGTTTTGTTTATTTTTTTAAAAGCGATCATTTACGTCGGCAGTAAATTCAGGTGCTCAGATACAGTAAGGCTTCACCACACCGCTCTAATTTCAGCGTTTCAGTCCTCTGTGTTTATTGACTTCAAATGGTAATTACATTTGAGGAAGCACTCACATTTCTGGTCAAATAGGCTTTTCCATCAATAGTGTTACGAGAGTTACAAAGCTGCTTTTTCTTTAAATCTGAGCGTCTTAACAAATGGAAGAAAAGCTGTGATTATTCTAAAATTTGGAAGATATACAGTACAGTGTGTGTGTATATATAGCGACGGTTGACCATATATAAATTATTTTCTTGCCACATGTGCCATTCTGATTGAATATGGAGTCTCTGACGCGTTAGAAAAGTCTATTAAAACATACCTGAGATCAGTCTGTCCATCAAATCTGACTGGGATTTCTGTTATCCATTATTACAGCGTAATTTGTCCTTTTTGTCTTCTGTATATACCACAAATTGTGGCATTTATTGTAGAACATAAGCATGTGGAGGGAAGCAGCCTAATCCTAATCAGCCTCTTCCTGATAAAGAGGAATTGCTCTTTATTTTCTTAGGACCAATTTGTGTCACACAGAAAATGAAAAGCCACTTATCAAAACACTGTAGCTCACTCCTCCAAAATTCTCTCTCATTTATTGATGTATATTTAACATTTAAACACTCAGGTTTGATTCCATACACACTTTTTTTTTTTTTTAATAGTTTACAAGTTCCTAAAACTCACCGTTTACAAAAGTCTGCTCAAGTGATGACCAACATGACTGATGAGTGAACGCAGTTACCTAACCATCAGCACTATCTGTAGTTCAAGCTCATAAAGACTACATATAAAACCAACATATAATTGGTTTTTGTCTCACCCTGGAGCTTCATTTAACAACAAAAGCTACGTGGCCAAAAGTATGTGGACACCTTTTCCTCAAACCTATGTTTTGTATCTGTTTCTTTAACTGTTACTGTGAGTGTTGCAATTCTCCTCGCCTGGAGTTAAGAGAACCGAATCTGTTCCAGCATGACGGTACACTGTGTGTAAAGAAAGCTACAGTAGGTGAAGACACCGTTTGCTAAGGACGGAGCGGAAGAACCCGAGTCCTGACCTCACTGCCAAATGAACACCTTTGGGGAAGAAAGAAAAAAAAAAATCATGACCTGTGTGAATTTTACGTCAAACATTAAATTAAAATCTGAAAGAAAGTGGAAAGCCTTCTGATTATCGCTCAGGTGTCCACAAACCTTTGGTTGTATGGAGTATTTTGCCGCTTCAATTCCTGGAGATTAAATTATAAATTAAATCCCTGTACAGCACACATTGCATCCACACACACACACATCATTTTGTTGTTTTTAATTGATAAAAAATGCTCGAAAGCCAATTTAAATGGTCGTGTTTGACAAATAAAGGCCCAAAATGTCCTTTTAACCAGGAGCTTCATTTGTCAGACGTGTAGAATCGTCGTTTCGCTACAGAGTGGTGAAGCCAGACGCCGAGTCGTTCGTTTCTCCAGGACGGTTCTTCGACATCACGCTCCTTAAAAAGTCTTAACGGTAGGAAATCCAGGAAGCTTTGACTCTGACGTGACCTGGCGGCCACTTTACAACAGTTTGTCCATCGGGTGAGCGGACGCGTCCCGGAACCTCGGCGATCATTTGGACTTGAATAGCGAGTCCCAGTCGGGAGGCGGCGTGTCCGGCTGAGTGTCCTCGTTTTTCGGGATGGCAGGAAAGATGGACTGCATCTTCTGCCGGAATTCCACTAACTGCAAAAACAAAAGTGGTTATTTTATGTTCTGAGAACATTTCTAGGAACGCAACACATGAAAGTCACATACACACTTACGCTGTGGACACCAAGAGCTTTCCACACAGTGAAGGTGAGGAGACCGACCCCACACCAGGCATACAGGGAACCCCATCCGAGCGCGCGCAGAGCTAACGACGCTCCGCTCTCGGGCACCGCCGCCGTCCCGACGACGCCCTGAAACACACGGCGAGAGGGCTGGAACCAGTGCTTAAACATTTAATAAATCTGTAAAAGAAACTCCGAACAATTATTGATGTCGGAGAGAGGACTAAGAGGATCAAGAGAGGACCAGTATTATTGCATCTTGGGAACCAAAGGTTTCCTCTGCTCTTGATTTAAACATGACATCATCTTCAACATGAGATTTAAAAATCAGTCAACCAAACCATAACCGCCTGACGTGAGTCAAGTCGAACGCAGCGTTAAGCTCTCTGGCACGATACATCTGTGTGTTTAATGTTTCACAATCAAGTGTTTCCTCATACATGGATTTATTTACAGAGGCCACCACAGGATCATTTGTTTTTCTAACTTAAAATGGATCTTATACAGCTAACCTGATTACCACTTAATACATTTTAATCGGTTAACTTCTTAATATCAGTTACTTCAGAAAATGTTTGAATAAAGTCCAAAGTACATCAGGAGAATCCCGCCGTGATTTTAAGTGACGCCAGCGCTGAGAGAGAGAGAGAGAGAGAGAGACCCAGGAGTCTGCCCTGAGATCTGGATCTGTCTGACAATCGAGTTTAAACAGCGCTCAAATGGTCTGTGACGTTCCCACGACCTCACACACGCAACAAATCTAATTGTGGCTTTCTAAGAAAACACACACGCACACCGCTGAAGTTGTGTGTTTACAGAAAGAAGTGCCCGGGACAACAAGACGCACTGTTCCTCTGTGAGCTGACGAATGAATACCATCTGATGGGGGGATTGCGCAATACGAAAAACACACACACTGTACGACGCGACAAAACAACGGTTTAATAAGAGTGAAGAGGGAAAAAAAACAGCTTAGGAGAGTCAGAAAAGAGAAGTCTGGGTTTTGTGGGATGTATAAGAGAAGTTACGTAAGTGTAAGACAGCGAGATTACAATGTCCTTAAGGATGAAAAAAAAAAACTAACAAACACTTTAGTCTAAGACTTAAGTACCTGATTGCTCTCAGGACTCGTTATATTAAATGTTCAGGGCTTTAATTAGTCCCAAAACCAAAATCAGTGAGGCTTCTGATTCCTTTTAAATAAAAAAAAACACACGCCAGGTACAATGCGATACGATACTATCACGATATCTTGGCGCCGATTCCACTTGTATTGCGATTCTGTAAGTATCAGGATTTTATAAATATTCTGATTCGTTTTTTATTATTATTTTGCAGATAATTCGCTCCTACCACACAGGATGATGTGCTGCTTGCTAATGTGTGAATAGTTAAGAGCACCACCTGTAGGATTATAGAGGAACAGCAACATTTTACCACCTCAAATGCGAACGTATATAATTATTTTATTTTTTTATGTAAAAACATTTATTGTGGAATCAAATGAAATGTGAAATGCCACATGGAAACAGGGGAATTGTTATTAATTAGGGCCCAAGCACTGTGACATCAGCCTTATGTCGTCATGGTGTGTGATTTTAGTGTGTGTTATGACAACATAAGGCTGACGTCATAGTGCTTGGGCCCTTAACATGTCTAATCATGCTCACACGAGATTTTGCTGCATAGCTAATATACACTCGCACGTATGCACGTGAAACCCGGTACACATTTAGATCTCATTAAGCCGAACGACTCTTATATCACATGTCCTGGGCTCAACCCAACAGGAAGTCAGTTATTTTGGGTCGTTTTCCAAAATCCACACCCAATGGATTATGATATACTCCTCCTAGGGAACTTATGCGATCGCAACCAAACCGGGCCGATGTGATCTAAAGACATTGAAGATGCAAAATTTTAGAGGGATTTTTGAAGCTCCATTAAATTCAAAGCTCTGTGGTTAATGTGTTTTACTACTGATTGAAAGGTCCCAGGTTTCAAGGCCCTTGAGCAAAGCATTTTACTTTCCTGTGAGATACACGACAAAGAACTGAATCGTTATCGTCACACAGTGAATAAGTATAATAATATAATATATAATAATAATAATAATGTAAAGCTATCTTTCTGTAAATGTTCCCACCTTATTAAACCACTCAGGGCTCTTTTTCTTAGCCAAAGCCAGGGTCGAGCCGAATCCAGCGATCATCCCTGCAGTGGCCACTGTCGTCAGAAACGCACCGCCTGGAAGAGAACAAACACGATAAAGTGTAGAACTTTGCCACAGCATGGCATTGTGACTCCTGAACCACAATGCAGCAATGATAATTAATCATCCGTCATTACAAGAACATTGCAAGAACACATCCCCTCAGCACGGTCCATATAGCTGTACAGGTTACTGGCATGATCGGAAAAAAAAAAGTGTACATTGGTCTGTACATTGGTCAGAACGTCACTCGCTCTTTCACTGATATGTTTCACACATTGAAGGACCTGAAACCAGTCTCAGAAATGTTTCTGTCTGTCTGTATGTAAAACTGGCCGGACAGAATTAAATTAAACTTTTTTTTGCAGTCCTTAGATCTCTGCCTGACGTTTAACCTGCACCACAAGTGACATCAAAATGTTGAGTAAAAGCGATGTTATGAACAGTTATGTTCTGGATTTGATAATCTACTTTAAAATAATCTACTAATGCGCTACGTGCTCAATGTAAACAAACACCTGTACCAATAGATGTTAATTAGAAAAGATAAACTGGATATTTTTACTATCATACTATTATAATATTTCACTTTTGCTGAAATAACAGCGCTGAAGTGGTATAAGTGAATTTTTAACACGCTGGAGTCGTTTTAAGACAAAACTTCATCTTTATCCGATCTACTTTTTCCATTTCTCATCTGTGATT
>JAOVVB010000035.1:8493508-8510311 GCA_028570985.1 Heterobranchus longifilis
CCGAGTGGTTAAGGCGATGGACTGCTAATCCATTGTGCTCTGCACGCGTGGGTTCGAATCCCATCCTCGTCGGTTGGCACATTTTGAAATGCAGTAGCAGAGTTCCAAGCTGCACTGTATAAAGGAAGTCAGTGTGAAACTATAATCTGTTAGGAATCACTGCAAACGTCACTCCATAGGGGACAATGGGGTTTGTACATCTCCCAGATCCATGCTCAGGCTTTCAAGTTATTTATTTGTATGCATTAAATTTATGAAATGATAAAACAGGCAATTGTAAACCATTCCTGCATTGGATTAAAAAAAAAAATTGGTTTGGATTTACAGTGTAACAATTTAATAATAAATTTTAAATATTTAAAAGTCTTTTACAGCTAAAGTTTATTTTCATATTTCTCTATGTTTCTAATTTGTAAAATTCTCTTCTCTTTTTTCATACTGAAATTCTATTTTTGAAATTGTAGGTCATCATCAGTCATATAAGCATTTTACTTTATATCATACTGTATACTGTGGATGTGTATGTGATGAATAAAATTTCAATTTGAATTTGACTTTTTTCTGATCCTGCTGAGATATGGATTGATTTGGAGTGTGTAAGACGTAATAAATTCTTATCTGTATAAAAAATTATTTTTTAAACCAGTATTATTATTTTTATGGCAATGTAACCAGTAGGTAACCCACTTCTTTAGGACAAGGTGGCCGAGTGGTTAAGGCGATGGACTGCTAATCCATTGGGTTAGGGTTATGAATGTGACGAATAAAATTTGAATTAGACTTTTTTTTTCTGATCACTCTGAGATATGGATTGATTTGGGGTGTGTAAGACGTAATAAATTCTCATCTGTATTAAATTTTTTTACTTTTATTTTAGGACGAGGTGGCCGAGTGGTTAAGGCGATGGACTGCTAATCCATTGTGCTCTGCACGCGTGGGTTCGAATCCCATCCTCGTCGAGAAGTGTTTTAAACACCATTGTGAAGAAAATAAAGGGATTGAATCTGTTCCACCATGACAATGCCTCTTGACCCCATGTGTTAGCGCCACAATGCAGATTTAATAATCTACGGTATTACCTCAGTCTTGCACTGCTGGTATTTTCAATTGCTATGTCTCAGTTGCACATCTCAATTTGCACTAGTCGATCCATTGATATTCATCCTCATTTACCTATATTCGCACATATTCATTTAATTGTTTTTATATATTCACTAGAGGGTATGAGCGGCTCCGGCCGTGTGCAGAACCTGACGCCCGCCTGCTACTATTATCTGCGAATGTAGTGTGCAGTAACTTGCTGCCGCTCCTAACGCTGCTCCAATATTTTGGCAGATATACAGAGTCTGCCCAAAAAAATTTATACATACTTAAGTAAAAGAATGATGTATATTATATTAACATAATATTACTAATATATATCAATATATAATGTGTAGCAATAGGTTTTGTATTAAAATATTTAGTCAAATTGTTCTTTTCCTGAAGTGTGCATCATTGACTCTGTATTATTATCTCACATTATGACATGAAAAGTGACAATGACATGGTCTACTGTTACATGGTAAGGGACGCCCGCTATACAAACCCACCGCTACACCAGCCACCAATACATCGGCCAATTTTCTTGTAAAGTACATAAATTTTGTTTTCTTCTACTAAAAAGTAAAAACCCCATTTTATTCCCAATTGTTTAACTTCATCTATTCCACTTTTTAGGTTCTGGCTTATGTGTTCAACTTTTCTTTCATAAATTAGTTTCCATAAAGCTCCATCGTTATAAAAAAGTGATTTTCACATATCTGGTGAAATATTTCCAAAAATATAATTTATCATAACAGAGAACAGAGTTGGACTTAACATGCTCCCTTGTGGAGTCCCGTATTCTTTGAATACTTCTTTCGTCCAAAAAGTCCTTAACCCAGTTTAACAGTTGCCTTCCCTAAGCAGTCTCTAAACAATTCCCATCACATTTTTTATTAGCAGTCCCATTTTCCATAACATATTGTAGTTTTATTCTACATACAAAAATACTGCAGCTACTGTCTCTTTATTTATTTTTAGCTTTTGTAGTTTTTTTTACACATAAAAAATACTATAGCCACTGTCTCTTTATTTATTTGTTTGTCTTTATTTATTTACTTTAGCTCTAGACGAGTCATTTTGCTTAATTCGGTTCTTATTGGTGAGCCGATTCAAACGATCCGATACTTCATTAGCTCGCGAACAGTTAGGAAATCTGAAAACGCACCGGTTTGACACGCGGCCAATAAGAGCGCAGGACGAGGGCTACGTAATGAGGAAGGGGCGTGTCCATGCGCTGTTGCCGGAGCGCCATGTTCGCGTAAACAAAAGAAATCGTTTCTAACAGTCCGCTACAGCTGTGCGCGTTTACGGCCAAAACCGACGCAAAAACAAAATAAAACAAAATGTTTAGAGTTCATACAAGACGCCGAGATTAGGATAAAAGCTCTGTACAATGCCTTTGTGAGTATTTTTGATCTGCATTTAACATTAGAAAGTTAACAAGAAACCGGGGGCGACGAGGCCTGGGTGGTAACTTCAGTTAGCTTAGCATAGGTTAGCGTAGCATAGCTTAGCATCAGCTGCTATTCGATTCAGAGCGTAACCAACGTAAAACCAAACGAAAGCATGGTATTTAAACGTAGTTAAATGTATAATATAAGGTATTCAGGGCGGTAAAATCACATTAAGTGACATCTTGCTTTTAATTAAAGTGTCACAATAATTTTAGCCTAGCCTCCGAAGGCTAACTAGACTCCCTGTCAACTGATTGTTTAAAAACAGCATTTCACTCATCATTTAATTCACTACGTTTAAAATGAACAATGATACTATTACATTATACATAAAGGGGAACAATGGTTCGATAGTGAGCTGTGTGAGAATATGAAAATGTATTTTGAACATTTGAACTAGCCTAGCCGTTCATTCATAAGTGGGTCTAGGTGACATTAGCATGCATTTCTAACAGATGTAGATATTTTCAGTAATTGCAGGCACAGAGGTGATTCAGAGTAAATGCACAAAAAAAAAAAGACTAAACCCGTAACACACACGTTTTAACTCTGCCCTGGGTCTACTGATCTCGTGGGTCTACTGATCTCGTGGGTCTACTGATCTCGTGGGTCTACTTCTTGACAGTTATTTAGTTGTTTGTATTCAGGACGAGTGTTGGTACCGGTTAAAGAGTTTGTAGAAATAATCAAAAGGTTAAAGCTAAAACTAATCTGATCAGCTTTAATGTAATCAGTGATATTATTATTTCAGATTAATGCCCAAGTGCATGTCTGTCTGTCTTTCTGTACACAGAAATCTCTGTCCAACTTATTAATACAAAGAATTCACGTTCTGTAAGGTTTGCGCTAAGTTTTACTTCTTTTGTCATCAGCCAAATACACTCCCTGTTCGGTAATCGGAGAGCGAATCACAGATGAGAAATGGAAAAAGTAGATCAGATGAAGATGAAGTTTTGTCTCAAAACAAGTCCAGCATGTTAAAATTCACTTATTTATACACCGCTACAGCGATGAAAATATTAACTAGTCTCAGAAGAATATTCAGTTTAGCTTTTCTATTTAATATCTGTTGATGCAGTTAAGTCCGGCGCATTACTGTTCATAAAATCACTTTTACTCAACATTTTGATTTCAGTTATGTTGCAGGTTAGCCTTCAGGCAGCTACCCAAGTACTGCAAAAGTTTCATTACATTCTGTCCAGCCAATTTTGTGTGATGCTGTGACATAATCTGGCTGAACAGACATACAGATAGAAAATTTTCTGAGACTTGTTTCGGTTTCCTCCAATGTATGAAACGTAAAGATATAATTGAATAAGCGAGTTCTGACCAATGTACAGACAAAACTTTTTTTAAATTTATTTATATAGATATGCTGTAAATATCATCCATCCTGTTCATGAACTTAATGAAATGATTGCGTTGCATACGTCACCATATAAATAATTGTTATATGTATTTTTTATACGTCAGGAATTTATCGTAGACCTCTGTATTGCTATTCATATTATTATTAATATATATATTTTTTTTATTCCTGCAGTCCAATTATGAATCAGGCGCAGCCAGCCCAGGACACCCCAAAGCATTATGGGATCACGTCGCCCATCAGCCTGGCCCTGCCAAAAGACTCGGACCTGGCGCAGACGCAGAAACTGGTCCAAGCGCTGAAGCCATTCGGGGTGTTTGAGGAGGAGCTCGAGCTGCAACGGAGGTGACGGCCTGCGATTTTTTTATATCTGTAGGGATTAGAGACATTAGGGGTCTGACCAGGAATCAACAGATACGATATTATCACGATACCTTGATACTGATTCATGTTCGATTGTATTGTGATTCTGTCAGTATCACGGTTTTATAAATACATCGGAACCACAATATATGAATTTAATTAGTTTCGGAGGCGAGTTCTTGAGGCGAAAAAATTTGCATTGAGAGATGAATTTTCCTTAAATGAATAATGTAAATGCAGATAATCCGTTCCAGCGAAAAGTAAAAAAAAAAAAAACTGTTCTGACAAACTTTTTTTTCCCCCCTGTACAGAATCCTGGTTTTGGGAAAGTTAAACACTCTAGTCAAAGAGTGGATCCAGGAGATCAGCAGATCCAAGGTGCGCTGTTAGATTCGATATTTTTATGTGATTGTGAATGGATGTTCATCTCCAAAACCATGAGAAATGCATTGCTGTTCTTGTCTTCTTGGGCTACAAAGAAATGTTATTCCTTTATTTTCTGTATCTTGACAGAATATACCACCAGCACTGGTAGAAACTATCGGCGGAAAAATCTTTACGTTCGGATCCTATAGGTTAGGAGTCCACACAAAAGGTGAGTTCATAATGGTTGTTACATACCAGTAGCTGCTCATTAAAGCAGTGTGGTTTGTTGATCGAATGTTCTCGTCTTTCTCCACCCGCAGGTGCTGATATTGACGCTCTCTGTGTGGCCCCGCGACACGTGGACAGGTCCGACTTCTTCACCTCTTTTTACGAGAAGTTAAAAGAGCAAGAGGAAGTCAAAGACCTCAGGGTATGACAATAAAAACTATATGATGTACATTTGTGGTAATTGACCAAAGGTCTCAACATGCTGTAATCCTTTTTTTTTCACAGCACATTTCTGAAACTAATAATTTTTCATTTATTAATCAATAACATCATGTTTTTATTTTTACATTTAAATATTGTAGAACTTTTCCAGAACAGATTAGCTTTTTATCACTTACTTCATACTGGTGTCATTCTCTCACCCGCCTCTCTTTCGCTAGCTCTCTCCTTTTTTTTTTTTTTTTTTTTGCTGACTCTGAGAAACTGTGAAACCTGAAAATGAGACTCCTGAGATCATATGTTGTGATGTTGCCATAAATGTTAAATAAGCATCACCTTAGATCAACCCTTACTCTCAGTGATTCTACAACTTTGTTTCTAAAAAAAAAAAAAAATATATATATATATATAGACTTTACAGTTTAAAACTTTGCACTAGCGTGAAAATACCCAAAAGTTACTTATATAGTTGGAAAAAAAAGGGGGGGGGGGTAAACAAAACAAAAAAGGCTCTAAAATTCTTCTATAGTTCCTGTCTTCGTGCAAAATGAGACCGCCTCAAATGCGACCTTTTGTGGTGCACAAGTTAATAAATATGAGCTACGGAAAACATTTAATAAAAGTATAGTCTGTTAAATTTGCCGTTACAGTAACACGTTATAACAAGCCTGTTAATAGAAAGTAGTTTGAATAGCATCTCAGACCTGCATTTGGAGGGAGAAAAAGATTAATATCTTTTGACCAATCAGATACAAGGACCAAGAACAGTGTCTTGGTATAATTTATTTATAAATTTTTTTTAGCCTGATTGGACAACAGCTGCTCGACGAATTCCAAAGAGCGCTGTCAATCAGACTGAGCGTTGGCATGGCAACACACCCTGCTCTCGCCAGCTGTGTCATCTTTGTGCACCGTTCCAATTGATGGAGCAAAAAAACAAAAGAAATGAGTGTGCATCTGAAATATTACTCAGTCGATGTTAATTTCTGTTTTTTTTTTTTAGGACTGTTGTGTACGAAAATGATCAAACGCACAGTCTTGCTCTTGTACAGAATATATATACAGCTGGGATTACCTGTGATTAAATGTCATTACCTGTAATTAACAGTGATTACCTGTCATTACCTGCCCTTACTCATCATTACCCCAGGATTACCTGCTCACACTGTGTTGATTTTCAGTACGACACACTCTTGCTCATGCGAATTATATTGCCTGATTAATGGACCATGTCCTTGACAAATATATGTCATATAAAATCTGTTTAAGAGAGCTGCCTCTTAATAATTTATTTTCTCTCTCTCTTTTTTTTTTTTTTTTTTTGCTGTTTAGGCGGTCGAAGAGGCATTCGTCCCCGTGATTAAACTGTGCTTTGATGGCATTGAGGTACTTCGTTAAGATTAATAATTTAACTGTATAATGAATGTAATAGCATCAGACTTCTCTTAATTGTTTTGTTTTTCATGCTTGTGCCAGATCGATATCCTGTTTGCCCGGTTAGCGCTGCAGACCATTCCGGAGAACCTGGACCTCCGGGACGATAGTTTACTGAAGAACCTGGATATCCGCTGTATAAGGAGTCTAAACGGTAAACAACTTGTCTTTGTGTACAGTGTTTGATTGGCCAAGTGAAACATCACAGTCTTTTACCTCAGGTGTTTTTTTTTGTTTTTTTTTCTGCTGTTGTGCTGCTATTATCTTTGTGCTCAGGTTGCAGGGTGACAGATGAGATTCTCCACCTGGTGCCCAACATCGAGAATTTCAGACTCACTCTTAGAGCCATCAAACTGTGGGCTAAGCGTAAGTCTTTATTTAATGAATTAACTAACTAAGTAATTACCTTTTTTTTTTTTATACCAATCTTGTCTAGGGACCTGTCACTGTTCTTATGCGTTTTTTGTAAACGTATTGTCAGAATACGACTTATAATAATAATAAAATGCTCTGTAATAAAATGGAGTTTTGTGCTATTGATCTTGATACACAATCTGCATCACTCTCTAATCTGCAGTGTTGATATAAACACAGTTCAGTAGTTGGTTTACAATCTGAATTACGGCAATAAATCGAAGACTAATGAAACACAATATTTAGAACTCATGTAGTCTTGCCCATGTTATTAATATTAGTATTTTTTACATTTTGTTGCTACATTCCAGACTGTGTGTGTGTCCCCTTAGACAGTACATCTGTTTGTTATACTTTTTAAGATCAGATTGTACCTAATTTGAATAAGACTTTATAATCAGCCTGTTAAATATAATACATTATTCATCACTCAGCATCTTTTAATTGGTCCAAAAGCACCCTAAGTAGAAGCCTTGTGGGTCAGCATTTGCACTTCAGAAACAACACCTCGCCAATCCTAAATGCCTGCTTCGTGACTTTCTAAATCGCACAGCTTACATTAAAACACTTAAATCTTTTGCAGTTGGTTGTTTGGTGTTGTTAAATCATTCGCAGGCAAAGGCAATTCACGATAGTTGATCTTTTACCTCATGTCTAAACACAAATGATCGTCATTTTGGGTTTTTTGTTTTTTATCTTTATGACTTTGGCTCCCTAACAGGGGCATTGGTGGCTCAGTGGTACTGTAGGTTTCTCACCTGCCATGCAGGAGGCCGGGTTCAATTCCCACCCAATGCCCAAACCCCCAGCCAGTGGGTGCAGCGCCGGTCCCAGGCCCGGATCTGATGGACCAACACCACCACCGCCTATAGGGAGTGGTCTTTTAAAATCTGCAGCATTTTTTGTTCATGAGCTGACATTTAAATGAGAGTGAATACGAGTGAACGGTTAGATTAGAAAATTTCCACATTTCCTCTCAGTCCTGAGTTTAGCTGCTGTCTAACATTCACTGTGTACTTTAGAGGTAATAAAGTAAGGTCAGTGAATCCATTTAGATACAACCTGGTCTCTAAAAGTACTGTAAGTTCTTCTTATTAATAATACATTACAATAGTTACAGGATCTTTAATATAGTTATATTATCTTACAATATATTCACAATATCTAAATTTCTTGTGTCGTAGAAACTGCAATAACATAAATTTTTTTTTTTACTGAAGTAATATTACCTCTTGCAATTTTATTGGTTGAAAGTGTAGGTACTGTATTCCCCCCCCCCCTTCTTGTTTATGTATACACTGTAATGTGTATAAATATTTGTTTTTGATGATGTTTATTTTTTTTTTGTGTTTATACACTGTACTGTCACTATTTTATGTTTACACATTGTTATTTGTACATTTCCCCACTGTGGGACGAATAAAGGTATATCTTATCTTATCTTAAGAACTAAAATTGTGAATCTTGTGCTTTTTTTTAAGGTTAAGTCTTCTAGATAATCTGTTTTTAGTTTTCTAGTTGGTTAACTATAAATTTCTGTCACAGGTCACAACATATATTCCAATATCTTGGGATTTTTGGGTGGTGTGTCTTGGGCGATGCTTGTGGCAAGGACGTGTCAGCTTTACCCCAATGCTGTTGCGTCAACCCTCGTGTACAAGTTCTTCCTAGTGTTTTCTAAGTGGTGAGTCATTTACTTAACGTCATGAAATAGCAGCAGCCTGAATAAAAGGACAAGCTTTCGAGTTTTTCTGTTAGTGATATTTTGACAATGAATGTAGAGAAGTTCTGCTTCAGAGATAAATGCAAATTTTAGTGGGAACGGGGGGGAAAAGCTGAGGTCTCTCGCATTTTATTTTTTTATTTTTAACAAGAAACTTGATGTATGCTGATTTTATGGGTCCAGTAATTTTGATTCAACGCTTTATTGTGTCTTAAATAATTAAGCAGAATTGATGATCTTGGTTCAGCTTGTCGCAAATTGTGTAATTTTGACGGAATCGTCGTTCTTGCTGGTGCTTTAAAGATCATTGTTTTAAAATAATGGAGTAAAATGCGCACTTGGGTGGGCATATAATATTTTCCATATTTCCTATCTTTCTCTCTCCTCCATGTTTTAGGGAGTGGCCTAATCCAGTCCTTTTGAAGCAGCCTGTGGAGTGTAACCTGAACCTGCCGGTGTGGGACCCAAGGGTATGACTCAAATCTTTTTTTTTTTTTTTTTTTTTAATGCATCTCTTTAGACTTCTACTGTCTACCCTTTGTATTGAAACTGTAGGATTGAGTGTCATGTTTTATTCCCTCAGGTAACCCCAAGTGACCGGTACCACCTCATGCCCATCATCACACCGGCTTATCCTCAGCAAAACTCCACCTATAACGTGTCTGTGTCCACACGCAACGTCATGGTGGAAGAGTTTAAACAGGGTCAGTCGCATTTCACGAAAATCACATTTCGTACAGTATGATTGTGTTATGGATAAACAGTTACCAAACAAAAGCAGAAAAGTAATGCAAGCTAATACCCCTGACACAAAATCTGGGCGATCAGGTTACTGATTGGTTCATCATTTTCAAACTTTTCCCATGTACGCCGATCACACCGTTTGCCTCTCTTCTGTTTCATGGTCCAAGCATTTGTGGTTTGTTTTTATTTATTTAGTTTTTTAAAAATGTTGCACCGTGCTTCTGCCCTGCAGGTCTCGCCATCATGGATGAAGTATTGCAGAACAAAGCCGACTGGTCCAAACTATTCGAAGCTCCAAACTTCTTTCAGAAATACAAGTATGTATTTAGCTGTTTATCCTGTTGTACTCACGTGACAAGGTCACACTATTTGAATAAAGATATATTTTTCAAAATAGCACACACGCCATTCCCTTTACACACTTCCATAACTCTGGCTTGCATCATATGTTGTGTGGTGATACAATCACAAAATGAACTAAATAAAAGAGTAATTATGGATTTTTTTGCTAACGCTTTGCAACAGTACAAAACTGATTCCTTAGTATTCTTAAGCTTAACGTTACTGTTAATTTCACTGTAATAGTTCTGTTTGATTTAATTACTGTAGATCGTCAATCTTTTTTTTTTTTCCTTTTTTTTTTCTTTTTTTTTTTAAATACAAGTGTATTTGTCATTCCTAAGGTAGGTATTTGATAATAGGAAACAGACTTTTTTTTCTATTGGTATTTCCTGTCTTTCAATTGTCTATAATAAAAAGTTTTTAAAGTCGTTTTCACACTTGTGTTTTTTTCCGGATATTTGAGCCCTGAGGGTGGGTAAGTGCTAACGTTTTATTTGAAGACCAGGAGCAGACCAGAGAGACGCTCTTGAAAACATTCGACCGAATCTGCATCAGGTGTCGAAGCCGGACGTTCTCTCACGGCCACATGCTGAGTAACATTTATCGGTTTAATGCTGCTTCCTGTTTTAGGTCATTTTTGTGAACAGATGTATTAAACCAGACTTTAATAGGACCGGAACACTATAAATAGTGGTGCAAGCACTTCCACTGAGATCATTGTGAAAAATGGTTTCCTCGTGCTGGCCTGAAAGATGATGATGATGATAAAAATCTTGTACAAGACCATCTCTTTGTATGCAGGTATTCCTGCATGATGCCGTGTATCCAAAAACCACTTATTAAAAACATATTTTTACTGTTGGAGAATTTCCAAAGGAAAATAATAATGCGTAACAGCGAATTAACAATCATGGTTGCTACCATTTTGCAAACCTGAGTGCACAAAAGTGATGTATGGAATTGGGCATTTCATTAAAGATATGTCTGGGTGTATGATCTTATCCAGAGGATTTAATTTCATACATGTAGCTTCTGCATGGGTGGAATTTAAACCCGCACCCACACCAGCCCTTTACGGATAAGATCGGACACCTCTGTTTTATGTGTATGCCAATCTGTGGTTATTTTCCCCCCTACCACCTAACGAGCTCCGAATCGGACCGGAGTTTGGACCCGGGTATTCCGGACCAAGTGTGAAAACGTCAAAGCTCATAATTTGTATAAATGTATCATACCAGTCAGTGATTTATTTATTCATTTATCTTTTCAAGCATTTACTGTATAATGTTTTCTCTTTTTCTAATGCATGTTTTCAACTCGTGACTCGATTTTAATAAAATGTGTGTCGTATTGTTGTACCTGAATATAAAAAATAAGAATTAGCTAGTGTTATTAATCTATACTTCTTACAGAAATGAAGTGTACACAGTTTTCCCCTTGACTTTAGCCATGACGCTTTTGTGTCTTTTATTAAAAGAATGAAAAAAAATAAAAGATCTAAAGAAAAAGAGTATAGCATTTATATAATAGTTAAGCATTTATATGTAGCAGATTGTTTTTGTATGGTTCGGGGAAATTGTGTGAATTTCATTGTGTTCAGTATTTATACAAAAAAAGGGTCAGTTTTTCTAATTGTCTTTAGCAAATGTGATGATTCAATCGACAGTAGTTTTGTCCTCAGTTTAGTAGATGAATTTATTTAAATAAGCAGCATATGGATGGTACTATGGTACTGGGAACAAATTCATTTTCCACTGTAATGCCTGTTAAAATCGGATTTAGCTCCAGGTCTTATACTAATGCTGCGATTTAGACATCAATCCATTTATTAGGATTTATTTAGGGTTATTTAGCGATGAACACGATGCAGCTTTGCAATGACCATGTTTTATTTTTTCCCCTCTTTCTTTTTTTTTTTTTCAGTTTTCAATAAATGTTAATGTGAAAGCGTGGACTGTTTTATTTAAAAAAAAAAAATTTCTGCACAAATGGTCTGAGAGTTCATCGTTTTTCTGCGAATAATTTTGTTCTTAGTGAGAACACTATTTTTTTTCTTTCCTATTTTTCTTCACTTTATGTTAGTGTCACAATGTTGTGCGGTTTGTTTAGAGGAAGTGTCTAGATTTAACTGTTCCATTGTCTAGACGCAGTGGACGGAACTGAAAATGTAAGATTTATTATTTTTTTTATTGTAATTTGTTTAATATCTATATTGTTGACATTGTATTTATTTATTCTTCCCCCTCTTTCCAACTGTGGTGCATCAGAGCATGTAAGATGAATTTAACTCTAGGTCTTGGATCTAACCCTTGGGGACCAGTAGCCTTCCCGGTTTTTAGCTGAATGATCTCTGTCTTAAGGATGTAATGGCATTGTTCTTGTTTTTTTTTTTATGTTCCAAGGCATTATATTGTGTTGCTAGCAAGTGCGCCCAGTGAGAAGCAGCACCTCGAGTGGTGAGTAGACCGTGCTGAGGCACACACACCATTGATACGATGAACCCTGAATAATGCCTTGCACACAGCATTCAGAGAGCCTGTGCACTTACACTCCTTATAAACACAGAGACGTTGCAGACTTTTTTAAGGATCTGATTTCCGACAGGGTCGGCCTCGTCGAGTCCAAGATCCGGATCCTGGTGGGAAGCCTGGAGAAAAACGAGTTCATCACTCTCGCGCATGTGAATCCGCAGTCGTTCCCAGGACCCAAGGAAGGCGATAAAACGTGAGTGTAGCAGTTAAGTTGTACGGCAGGTGCGTTTCCGAGCACGTTGGAACGTTATGTTTTTGTAACGTTTGTGTACAGGCCAGAGTTCAGCACGATGTGGGTCATCGGTATCGAGTTCAAGAAAATGGAGGGGTCTGAACTTCTGAACGTCGACTTGACGTACGACATACAGTCGTTCACGGACACGGGTAGGATCTCTTATTCTATGAAGTTAAAAGCATGCTGCTGTGTTGTTTCTGGCTACGTTAGCTAAGAGACCAGTGCTGAATTTATATTAAAAGCTTTGCGATGAAATCTGAAAATTGAAGATCATTTTAGTTTTTAATTATTTTTGTTAAACTTTTTGCCCCATAGAAGTAGTTAGCAGAGTTATTCCCAGCCTGATTTAAATACAAGCCTTAGTGATTATCAGTAATTTATGATGAATTTTTTCTTCTTCTCGTAAATGCAGTATACCGTCAGGCCATCAGCAGCAAGATGTTTGAGGCTGACATGAAAATAACGGCGATGCACGTGAAGAGGAGGCAGCTTCACCAGCTCCTGCCGGACCTCGTCATCCCAAAAAGAAGAAAGGCAAGCAGAATTTTGTTCATCTCTTTACACGAGCATGAATTTGTCGGTTGAATTTACCGTGTTGAACTGTCGCTGTCGTTCTCCGCACTCTAGCATTCGACCGAAGGCCTGCGTGCTGTAAGTGAGGGCGGCGTGGACTTGTCGCTCGACAGTGATAACAGCATGTCCATGCCCTCACCCACTGGCACCTCCAGTACTGCCAGGATACCTTCCTCTGCCAGTCCACACCGGTGAGCTCCTCAATCCGTCTATCATTTGTTCGTTGGTTTTTCAACATAAAACTAAACATAAAAAAACAGTACCAATTTTTTTTTTTTCATTGTTTATTTCCAATGAAATGTTTTTTTTTTTTTTTTTGGTTTTGGTTTCTCGAAGAGCACGATACATTTCATGCTATATAATGATGAGGCCAAAAGGTGTAACCCTTTGATGAGTTACAGTTAAACAGCAGCTCTTCCCTGAACGCAGGGTCGGTCAACCACAAGGGGTTTTTGTGGGGAGGGGTTTACACGTTTAACGTCCACAAGTGCTACACAAACACAGCAACCTGAAGCTCTGCAGAATTATAACCTTAAATAATATGAAAAAAAAGGAACAAGAAACAAACAGGCTGAACGTTTTTTTTTTTTTTTTTTTTAAATAAATTATAATGTAGAAAATGTCAAAATGCTTCACGTTTCGAGAGTGTGTAGAGATATTGTGGTGTAATGGTCCATCGGTGTAAAATAAAGAAACATTCTCTAGTGGGTTTAAACTTCTGATGGCCCAAATGTAATTCACTGATCTTTAAACCTGATGTCAAAATATGATAAAACTCTATAAGTAAATTAGTACATTCTGTACCTTACTGTAAACTGATAGTAGTGGGTTTGATCGTTCAAAAGGCATTTTAAAAGGCAAATAGAATTTCTTTAAATTATACTTTAGAGCATCTCTGGAAACTTAATAGATATTTGATTTTTTTTTTAATGTTAATTTTTTTTTTTAAATATTAGGTTATTTAAAAAAAGTTTACCTTGTATACCCAGAGATACTGTAACAAAGTAACTCTTTGTGTTACTTAACTTTAAAAATACTTATTTTTTTATACAAGGTTAAGTTATGATTGTGTAGTTAATTCGAATTGTATGCTGAACGTATTGTATGCTGTTAATTTTAAGTGTTAAAGCCCCGCCCCTACAAGCCCATGTGCAACTGTTTATCCCTGCTTTCATACTGGTTTAAATGTCGACCCTCAGAGGACCCGACAGTGGCAACCGAGCAATAGTAAGACTCAACTCCCCAAGGAGACTGCGGCATTATAACACCGTTATTATAATAATAATAATAATAATAATAATAACGGTATCAATCACAACACATTAAGAAACGAGTAAAAACAAATGGGTTTTACGCTACTTGTGTCCGATTACGGGGAGAAAAGGGACTGTAAGGGATTATCGGTTTATTTTTGATTTGAGCCTGAAATTATTATTATTATTTTGGTTTTGGAAGCAAATATTCCGGAATTCATTTATTTATTTATTTTTGGATAAATTTATGTTCGAAAACGACTGATACATGCATTCTCAACATTCACAAGTCGTTAAGTCGTTTAACTACAATGTATGGATCTGAGAATTCCATTAATTGGTGGTTTGCAATAGTTTCATAATCATTCACTCATAATCTTCTTAATAAGTTTTACATTCTGTACAGTTTGTATGTAAATGTCTTCTCTCAGAGGAAGTCGTATTTTATTATCTAACTTCCAAGAACTTGTATACATCTTTTTAAAAAAATGTGTTTCTTCAAATAAAAATGTATATAAAGTCATGGTTATTTCCGTATGTGTGCAGCCCTACAGGGACCACAGCCAGCTGCGATTCTCAGGGGAAGATCGACCCGTCAGGATGCACGCTCCCTGCTGCACGTAGGTGTCCATGTGCTGGTGTGTCTGGTCATTTGCAAACGGAAGAAAAATGTTTGAATGCACTAGTGTTTCCTGTTAATTATGGTAGATGCAGTGATGGATGTCTGGTGTGTTGATTCACATCTACATTAGCAGTAGCATTTGCAGCGATATGGGGCAACCTGACAATTAGGCTTTGCTGCTTTTTCCACAAGTGTCCACCAAACCAAACGTGTGTAAAAGTCACTCAGGGACACTGACTTTATCTAGATGAAGTTTTGTCCTGTGAATTAATTTTCAGTGTAGTAAGGCAGTGTGTATATATATATATATATAATATACACCCTTTATGAGTGTGTTCTCTTAGTATAGTATTAAGCCCCATTAAGTGACAAATAAAAACAAACCTTTTTTGCCAGCTTTCAGCTTATTATTATTATTTTTAAAAAGACAGTGCTCATTTGAGTGTTTATATCAATATTTTTTTCCCTCTCTGCCTGTTAGGATTTTCTTCTCAGTGTTGTTGACAAATCTGCACCTTAAAATCATTTAACGAGCACGTTTATCCGCTAAATCACAGCAGGTGTGAGTAACGCTCTGTCCTCTGTTACAGCTTGTCCATCTGAGCCGAAGACCTCCATCGCGAGCGGTCCTCCTTCTACACAGAGGACACCGGGCTTGCCCGGCCAGGATGAGAAGCTCAGATTGCATGAGGTATACACCGAGCGCGCTCCTGCTTATATACAGTATAAACAGAATAGTTAAATGCTTGAATTTATCCTACTTTGATATTTATTTTCTGAGTATAAAAGACAAATAATGGTTAAGATGTCTATTTTATGTATAGGTCCCAGGTCTAGAGTAAAAAAAAAACTGCTGGTTTTTCTTCACTTATTTCAGTATTTAAATTAGTTTATGAATGTTAAATGTTTGTTTAAATATTGTTGTGTTGTGTAGCATTCAACTGTGAATGAGGGCAGTGTGGACTTTACCATGGACAGCATGTCCATCCCCTCACCCACTGACGCCTCCAGGACAGCCGTCTCTGCCACCTCTCACTGGTGACGCGCACACACACAAACAAAAATGCACCTAACTTTCCAATGACAAAATGGAGGGACCCAAGAGAATCATAAAAAAAATTTCAATAAAAGTTAATTCTTGCTCTGGAAGATTTTTAACAAGTCTAGAGTGATTTCTATTCATTGAGCAATTTTTAATTTAAAAGTCTGGTATCATTCTCAGGATCAATAAAGTATATATCTATCTGTCTAGCACAACCTTTTTAAAGTAGATCTTTTCACTTCATGCGTCTTAGTCTAGTTTTAATGTAATTATCCTTTCTGTTATCCACAAAAAGCTTCTCCATTCATTTTTTAAACGTATAAAGTTGCAATTTAAATATCTTTCGTGCAGCTCCACAGGAACCACTGCCAGCTCAGATTCTCAAGAAAAGATGGAGATGTCAGTAGACAAACATCCTGCCGCTGGTACGTGTTCACATCACACACCCGCCGTATTATATAATTTGTCTGTTTAATACAATATATGGACTGTATACAGTATGAGGTGCTTATTTTCATGCCTGTAAAGGTGATCAGAGGTTAATAGTACAGTGTAATGCTCTGTTTTCTGTCACAGCATGTCCAACCACAGAGATGAAAACCCTCAGTCCTACATGTGCAGAGAAGAGACCGGGCTCACCACTTCATAATGAGCAAGCTAAGAAGCTCAGAGTAGACGAGGTAAAGCAGAAACAGAAACCTCCTCATTCATTTAATTACAAATGCTGTAATATACACTACCGTTCAAAAGTTTGGGGTCACTTGCAAATTTCTTTGTTTTTGTTTAGTGATTTATTTTCTACATT
>JAOVVB010000035.1:8564909-8575745 GCA_028570985.1 Heterobranchus longifilis
CCCCTAATGTACACCCTGCTATACTTTAAATACAGTATGTTTGATCACTGCTTTAATTTATTTAAAGCATTTTCAATCCTAAGATAAGTCTAATGGCCAAAGCTACATCATTGACTGATATTTCTTTAACTACTCACTGAAAGGTTGCGAGTTCAAATCTCAGTATTGAGATTGCTCTAAAATGAATAACCTGTATTTAAAAAATAATGCAGTGGTCAGCACTGTGGCCTCACACCTCCAGGGTTGAGGGTTCGATTCTCACCTCCGTGCTGTGTTGCGTGGAGTTTGCATGTTCTCCCTGTGCTTGTTTTCCTTCCCCAGCCCAAAGATATGCAGAGTAGGCTAATTGCCATTTTCATTTTGCCTGTACAGGGTGTGCGTGTGTGTGTTTGTCCCCTGAGATGGATTGGCACCCCGTCCAGGATGTGCCCTGTCTGGGATAACTTTTCCCTGAACCTGTACTTGAGTCAGTGATCAACTCAATCAGGGTCTCTGGAAGGTGAATCGTGTCAACTGGACTTCAATTTCAGCTTCTTCAGTCGGAGGGAAGTTGGTTGGATTTCACAAATTTGTATCCTCCAGGGTCGAGGATCCTTTCCTAACTGTATGGCCTCATTAGGTGGACATCTTACCAACTTCCTTCACACTGAGGAAGCTACTTGGATGAGTCATGAAACATTTCAACCTAACAAGAAAGAAGTCTAGCCGACATGACTCAACTTTCAGATAACCTCACCTGAATGACTGAGAATCTTCAAAGACAACCCAATTAGGGTTAAGTGGGAGAAGTTGGTTGCTTTAAACCAGCTCTCGTCTGCTTATCTCAGTGTTTGTACTGGGATTTTCAACACTTTTAAGTCATTTTATAGAAGAGCAGGAACGTCTTAAAGACAAGAGTTTTAAACCAGATGTGGAAACAGGATTTGATCAGAATCTTCAAGGGGTAAGTATTAGATTTATTGGGGCAGGTTCTTTCGCAGGTTCTTTCCTGAGCTTCCTTGCTTGTCTACCCCATGGCTGCATGGGTTTTCTCCTGGTTCTCCAGTTTCCCAGAGGAGTCTCATCTACATAAGGAAATCCCATTTAGGGTGTATTCTTGTCTCACACCCAGTATTCTCAGCATCCACTTTTATCCTGAACAAGATAAAAGGTAAGAAAGAAAGAGAGCAGCATTGACATATTTTTTGGAAGGAGTCTCCAGTGTCAGTACTTAAAAAAGTTGTTGGAGGTGTTTGCGCATTCTTGTTTCAAGCTCGTCAATGACGACTTTCCTATTATGGTTCATTCCTTACACAAACCTCATGTAGACACATTATACCTTCCATACCTTACATTATCGAATTTCATTTCCAGAACTTGCTGCATGATAGAGTGGAGAGATTTCAGCATCGCCTCTGTAAGCGTAATCAGGTCGAGAGCAGTCTATCATCTTTTTTCGGACTCTACCGATGCATGTGCAAATCTGTCTGCTTCTGTAAGGTGTAGCGAAAAAAGACGTCTGATCATCATGGCCGGAGTAGAAAATGAAGAAGAAGAAAAAAAAAAATCTCACTCAAGCCTGGTGTCCCGTAATGGAATCTGCATGGCGTGCATGCATAAATCACAGGGCGTTTTCATATGCATAATGTCTTCTCATCCTGTTTCTTTCCAGGAGATGAGAATCATTGAGGGGGAGGAATGGAGACTTAAGGGGTGTGGGGGGAGGATTTTTCTTTTCTTTTCTTTTTTTTTTTAACCCCCCTTCTCCACCCTTCCCTTTCTTTCGTATTCTTCAAGAAGAAACTGTCTTTAATGCTTCTAATCTATTGTGCTGACAGCGTAGCAGTGGTGAGATGTTGCGATGGGAGATCGCGAGGTGTTTGGCAGACAGCTGCTCTTACTGTATGTGTGTGTGTGTGAGAGAGAGAGAGAATTTGAGAGAAAGAGAGAGAGAAAAAGGAAAATGAGAGAGAGAGAGAGAGAGAGAGAACGCCTCGTCTCGAGCATGTCCGTGGGACTTTTGGGAGATTTGAGAGAAGACAGGCTTTTTTTTTTTTTTTTTTCCCTCTCGCTTTCTCTCTCCTCCCGGGCTTTGTTATGTTAATGCGCCTGGATGTTGCAAATTCATAGTGATTTTTCATCTGGCGAGTGACGGGAGATAAAAGGGAAGTGACGAGGTGTCTTGATTGTCCTCAGTGTTGGGCTGTGACTGCTAACAAGGCTGCACATTGTACTGATGCCATTTTCAACCACCCCCCATTTGCATCTCCAAGCCTGCACTTTATCCTTAACCCCCGCCTAAAAGTTTATGCCCCCTCATTAGAAGAAGAAGTGGTGTAAGATTAAAAATGTGGCAACGCTTTTATTTCCGAAAGGCCTCTTTTTCTCTCGCTCTCTCTCTTACACGAGCTGTAAAAGCAGATGTTACAGACCGTCTGATGCTATATTTATTCCTCTGCTCTGGTGGCAACGCTCACTTTTTCTTTCTTTTTTTTTTTTTTTTCTTCCTGAATATGAGCTGCTATATCAGCACAAGGTAACTGTTCCTTAATGACATTTGCATTTTTATCTTGAGAGATTCCTCAAACGTTTGCGTTATTGAGGATTTATGGTGACACTCTTCGCCTCGTATTCCATCAACTTCAATCATAAAGGCGGCACTCCATAACTCAGCGCAAGATGAATCTGCCGGCCCCGGGAATAATTAAATAGTGGGATTTTTTTTTTTTTTTTTTTTTTTTTTCATACAGAAGCTCGGGATAAATCATTTTGTTTATGCGAGCTTAGGCCTTGAACATAGTGTCGTCTCCGGAAAGGAAAGCTCGAGGTGAAAGTTAAGTGCGGTCCATTACCATGAGACAATTTTAATGTCTGTAAAAAACAACAAAGTGAAGGTGATGGACTGTTAGTGACATGATTACAATTTCGAAAAGAATTTGTATCCATATGCTTGCAGATGCTAATAAGATGATAAATTGTGCGTAATTGTTCCGCGTCCATCAACATTGCTTTGAATGGAGGAGTTCAGTCCGGTGTCCCCTCTCTGGACTGGACGCACGCTAACGCGTGAGTGCAGTGCGATACAGTGAACGTACAGTACTTACTACACGTACAGTACAGATGCTCTTACGAGCAGAATAATTGATGCTACACTGCTGTGGTATTGTTTATGGATGTATAGGAAGATAATGCACCGATTAATAATACATACAGTACGATTTAATTCCTGCCCCCCCGCCACTGAAAGGCAGAAATAGCAATGGAGAATAATTAAGAATCCATTACAGTCAAATAATACATCCTGCTTAACACTGATGAGAAGATGCAGTGCAATAAAGGGAGGACTATCTGAAGATGAAGGAGGATCTAATCATGTTGCTGTAGAGAGTGAGGCAAGAATTTTAGGAGGAGCTGGGGACGGAAAGCAGTTAGTTAGTTACCAATGCTGAAAAAGAGAAAGACATGGATATTGGATGCATATATAAAGAGGCAAGTAATGACACAAGACATTGTGTACACACATATAGGATGGATGGATGGATGGATGGATGGATGGATAGCGAAGTAGGTACCACAACAGTGTCTGTGCAAAGCTAAATCCCTGAGAGCATTCCGATGCACTCTTCTCTTCTGGGCGCTGATTGATTTTCATACACATGCAGGATCTTGTCAGCAACCCCACCACTTAACGCGCTTAATTGTTTTAGCCAAGGACCATTTGTTAATTTGCACGCCGGTTTGGATGATTGCCCCCGACGTCCCCCAAAATAAAGCTCCTAAATAAAGTGTGCAAGCGGCGCGCCGTCCAGCTGATCTCCCTGGCATCTCCCTTCATCTCCCTTCATCTCGATTCTTTAATTAGAGGAATCATAAGAACCCGTCCTTCGCGTCTGAGAGGATGCCAGATATCGTCCAGGCTTTGTGTTTAGCTCATCGTCATCTGTTCTTTGTTGCGGCGCTGAAATGATTCGCATCAAATAACGCGGAAAATGTTCACACGAGCCAGTGGATCTTCAATAAAATAAGCAAACACGAAAAAAGGTTCATCGGCTGCCACCTCCGAGTACCCAAAATCCCTCTTCCCAATTCAAATGATGATGCCCTCTCAGAGTTTAAGAAAAAAAAGAAAAAAAAAGGATGTTTTTAACGACGGGGAAAAAAGATCGAGCTGGCTTTTTAATAGACGGGGATTTGAATATTCAAATGAACATTTGACTGATCTTTTGTTTGAGTCTCTTTCCGTCTCTGGTTATTAGACCGAGAGCCTGAAAAACTTTCTGGTGTTTTTTTGGCAAATTGTTCCACAATTGACTTTACACCATGGGGAACTTTAATCACGGTTTGTTTGCTTTCACTCATTTCCATTTAGTTCTCTCCAAGAAACTGGGAGTTGAGGTTTTGAGCAAACTTCGGGGTCTTACAGCTCCAAAAGGTTTTTTTCGGAAAAAATCGTGATTGTGTTTACAGAGATATAATTGGGGCAGCTCCTGTAAAATCTCAACGCTACAATAAAACTTTTGTTTTCACTCCTCTGTGGAAACTGTTAATTTTCTCAGAAAATGTTTAAGTTTTCCAACAAAGTTCCTTGTTTTTTTTTTTTTGTTTTTTTTTTCACCCATTCAGCTTAAAGCATGTGGGTAAACATAACATTATTTTATCATTAGAAGTACAATGCTGTTTCAGTCAGCATGGATGTCCATTAACAGTCCAGTCTGGTCTGACTTGTTAAAAAAAAAAAGCCCTATAAAACACATTACTGGTCTAGTTTTTGGTGATTCTTGCATGGTCTGCCTTGACTTGCCCCTAAATAGCATCTGTTTTCGGTCCATCTTAGTTTTGTCACTTGTATATGACCACAACAGTTGTATTTTACATCTTTAAGCAGATCTATTAAAAAAAAGTAAAACTTTCACTCAGGCAAAATTTAAGGCTTTTACAATCAACAAAGATGTTTTTTCTGTCTTGTGAACTGACTCATTGGGATAAATGTATTAGTTTTTACAAGGGGTGTTCATGTCAAACCGAGACCTGATTTCCAGAAGACTTAGAAGCACAGTACGATGAGCCACAGTAAAACACTTGAGTGGTGCAGAAGGCTGTACGGTCAGATGGACAGATAATTTGTCACCAACTTGCAGAAGAGACTGTATGTGTGAACTGTACACACAATCATTCACCAAAACCTCTTGCGCATTACAAGAAATCGGCTGGGAGTTTTCGCCACATCCCCTGTACGGTCCTGATCTCGCTTCGATCCATTTCCACATGTTTGGACCATTAAAGGAGTTCCTGGGAGGCCGGGGTTTCAGACATGGAGCAGGCAGTCCGATAATAATAATAATAATAATAATTCATTTGATTTATAATGCACTTTATATTTAAAGCAAGTGCTACAAATTATTTCAACACAAAAGCTCTGATAAAAATATGTTTTAAGACCAGATTTGAAATCATCGACACTCTCTGGCGTCCTCAGGTACTGTAATCTGGAAGCGCATTCCATAGTTTAGGATCATGGCTCTGGTGTAATGAGAAAATGTTCTACCTTGATGGTGTCCAAGCACTAGTGAAACACTGGGATGAGTGCCTTAATGTAGCAGGGGATTATATAGAGACATAAAGGGTTTCCAAAAGTCCTGGTTTGATTTGAACACCCCTTATAGATATCCTAAAAAAAGTTGAAAGGCTCATATAAAAGGGCTATAACAAGGTCTTTCATACAGACTTGTAGATCAGTAATTCTGCAACAATGGAAACAAGGCAAAAAATAGCTAGAACATCAAGATTTTCCCTACATGTGTTGGTGAGAGGAAAGACAACAAGCGCAACAATTAAAGTGGAAACGTGTTTGGCCTTAACTGCTAATCAAATTGCAACCATTTTGGAAAAACACCACACAGCACTGTGAGAGCTTCTGAATTGTGAGCTACCACATTTTCCCACGTATGAATTAGTGAACAGTAGACAGAAAGTCCTTTCCTGGGGAATATTGCCTTTTTAAACTGAGAAAAACAAGACTATCTACAAAATTCCCACTGGAAAAAGAAAAAAAAAAAAAAAAAGCGACGCAAAGAACAAAAAACAAATAACATGTCAGTTCGGTGATATTTCCTGCCATACAGCATCTTATGAATATATTTATCTTGTGTCGTGTGTAAAGCTGTAAAGCCCCAACCTTCATTATTAGTAAGTGCATTTGCATGGCGATATGTCCAGACAGAAATAATGACATTGTCAGGCAGCACAAGGTTGATAATAAAAAAGACGGATCCTGCCGCCTCGCAGCCCCGCCGCCGTGATGAGACCAAGTTCAGTGATGTCGAACAAGTGAATTTTGTGCAGTGATTCAAATAAGGACATCTTGCCCTCAGTTCTGAGATGAGTTAAACAAACCAAGTAATAGAAGCGGGCTCTGTATTAATTATGCCTGAGAGCACTGAGAGTCTGTGAAGTCTTGGGTGTTGATGTGTGTGTGTGTGTGTGTGTGTGTGTAGTGGTGGGGGGTGTTGCACTTCACAGCCACTGCCCTTCTGATGGTAGATTTGGGAGAGGGGGCGGGGGCTAAGAAATTGATTGATGGATCGCTATTTGCATGTAACTAAAAGAAAGAATTCCAGATGCATGTGTGTAAAAACAGGAAAGGTAGTGATTTCTTTTACCTTAAAGAACATCCTGCTGCAGGTAGGGAAGCTGACGGGGTGTGAAACGCAAAGTGGTTATTCCGAGTTGGCCTTACGAAGACGAAAACTTTTACGCCTTTGCGTCTTGTTAGATTTGTGCCCTAGGTGTGTGTTTTTTTTGTTTTTTTTTGCGCGTATTGTACAGTACCTACTTTAACTATGTGTGCCACCCTTGACGCCCTCTTGAGTAGTAGGACTTAATAACTATAAATTATGATTAACTATAAATATCAATTAACTATAAATTAACTAAAAATATGATTTTACTTTATTAAATGAATCCGACTCATTATTATATTCGCGAATCTCTTAGCTTTGTAGGGAAATAAGATTTGAAGTGTTTTTTTTTTCCGTCTTTTGATGCAACGAGACTCGACCTTCCAGTGTGACAGAAGACAGCGATGGCAAACGACTTGACGAAGATGCGTGATTCCTGCGCAGTATTGATCTATCCAGGCGGAGACTTTGTCCCTGGGCGATTCAATGAGCCGTATCTACATAAGTGGTCTGGTTAGGTGTGCTCAACACACACCCGGACACACACACACACACACACACACACACACACACCCCATATGGGATATATGGTTTTAAAGGACATGCCAGGCGCTTCTTTCCCACCTCCACCAACACAACCTCAAATCCATTTGAATATGGAATGCTGATTTATGACCTTATTTGGTCTGTCTTCTGTATGCAAATCCAGGAGGCCTCATTGGGCGTATGCATAATGAGATTCTCAGGGTCGTCCCTCGCGAGTGTCACCGCCCCTTGGCCTCGTTTTTCCTTCTCTTCCTCCTCTTCCTCCCCACGTCGACTGCTTAACAGTTCCCGCTCTGAGTGTATGGGCTTTATTACCGTCGTGCTAATTATGGATTTATTCTCTCTCTCTCTCTCTCTCTCTCTGTGTGTGTGTGTTTAATAATTGCCTGCTCTCGGGGCATTCAATTGTCGGGCCGCATGGGAATGAAATTGATTTTTAAAACATTAACCGATTGCTTTGAGTGCCCAGATCTGAAAGGATTTGAATAATTGGTATGCGTGTTATCTTTATGAGGCGATTGTAAGGGGGTATATTTGGAGGGCAACTCTTAATGCAGTCAGGAGAAAAAGGGAGATGAGCTTTTTTTTTTTTTTTCCTCTCGCAAGTTTTTTTCAGGTTAAATCAGAAAGAAAATCTCAGTGCCTTGCTAAAACATCGTACCGTACAGTAATACAGTGCCTTTATTTCTGGGGTCGCTTTACACCCCTTTCCGTCTACCACGGCGTGTGTGGGGTCTCTGTTGTTGTTGTTGTTGTTGTTTTTGGATATGATGGTTTCGTTGCCTGAGTGTTTTCATTATGTGTCGCTTTTGGTGATGGTGCGCTCTGGTTCCTCTGCTGGTCTACTCTCACTTTCAACAGTTATGAAACAACACAAGTTTGACTAATTCCATTTCTCGTACATGACCTCGTCATTCTTCGCAAAGATTTGCCACGAATAGTTCTTGTACTTTCTGAAATCGTTACGGGCGACTCATGGAGGATTGTGATAAGTGACTCGGCATCAAGAGATGATAATATTTCAAAACAAGTTGTAATTTAAGGAAATACCGAGTTTGACTGACATTTTAACCAACTGTACAGGATATTTCAAATAGATTTCAATTTCATTCTTGCATAATAACCTTCAGTGGAGTGTTACTGTATACACCAATCAGCCATAACATTATGACAGCTAAGTACAGTAGGTTCCTAATTTTTGCCACCAAAACAGTGAAGCACTGTGTGTTCTGACACCTTTCTATCATATCCATCTTTTTAACCGTTTCACCAGTTTGATCTACACTAGCGCTTCTGTTGGTTCGGACTACATGGGCCAGACTTTACCCCCCCATGTGCATCAGAGAGCCTTGGCCACCCATGACCCTGTCGCCAGTTCACCAGTGTTCCTTCTTTTGGTTTACTTTTGGTTTGTCCTGACCACCCACTCTGAGAACATCCCACAAGATCCGTTCGTCTAGACGTCACAGTCCGGCCCCTTATCAAAGTCATTCAAATCCTTACGCTTGGCCATTTTTTCTGCTTCAAACTACTTTTTACAACATTTACATTTTTGGCATTTGGCAGATGCCCTTATCCAGGGTGACTTACATTTGATCTCATTGCTCATCTGAGCAGTTGAGGGTTAAGGGCCTTGCTCAAGGGTCCAACAGTGGCAATTTGTTGTGGCTTTGAACCTGGACCTTCTGATCACTAGTCCAACACCTTAACCACTCAGCTACCCTTGCCCTTCCGGGAGAAAATGTTCACTTGCTGCCTAATATATCCCACCCACTTCCAGGTGCCGTGATAGGGGTCACATTTCTGTGCAGCTACTGTCACATTTTGATGTTTAGATGGTCTAGATTGGGTCAGAGTTTTGGTGGTACCTACTCAAAACCATGCGGGTGGTTATAACGTTATAGCCGATTGGTGTATAACGAATCAGACTTGTCATATCTTTTTAAATCGGGTATTAATCTCATTATTCTTAGAAATGACCTTTTGATTTGAAACATTATCTGTAAATCTGAACCTCACATGGTCATGGAGATGATATTACTGTAAAATATTTTACTAATTTGTAACATTTCCAAAAAAGGTTTAAACGCTTATTATCCAGGAGCTCCGCTGCAAACAATGAGGATTGATTAGTGTTAATATCACATTATAAGAGTGAGGAGAGCAAGTGTATAATCATCTCTATTTCCCTGGAGTGAAAGAGGTTAAACACTGCTGGGGGATGCGATGGAGAACATTCCTCTCGCGGCATTAATATCCGAGATGACGACTACAGCTCTCCTGAACGCTGGAACTGATGGATGATTTTTACTCTTCTATGAGAATACGCTTGAGGAAACTAATAAACCTCCTTTGATACTCTTGTACAAGTTAAAACCCATCGCCTTTATTTAATTCCACATGCCTAGCAGTAAGATTTAATAATGAATCAATGAAACAGAAAGCCTATTGTGGGATGCAGTAAGGAATTCATTTTTTTCTTTCTTTGTTGCCGCGGAGAAACATGCGGCTCCGTTACGGATCAAAGTGTTTTTATGCGGCCGCCGTCCACTAACTGCAACGCTCATGACAAAAACTAACGCGGGACAATTTCACCGCCTGCATTTATCAGGCGTAGTGTGTCAGGTATTTAAAATATTAAACGTCTGAATAGCCAGCACCAGGGGAATCTACCGCATCAATATTTAACATTCCTTTATGCATGTATGCTGAATTGTCCAATTTCATTAGGGTCATTTGTCAGGCCTCAGGCTGCGCTGAGCTCCGGAGATTAGCAGACCGGAGGTGTCCACTCGCTCACACCTTCTCTCTCTCTCACTCGCTCACACCTTCTCTCTCTCACTTTCTCACTCGCTCACACCTTCACTCTCTCACTCGCTCACACCTTCTCTCTCTCTCTCACTCTCTCTCGCTCACACCTTCACTCTCTCACTCTCTCTCGCTCACACCTTTTCTCTTTCACTCTCTCTCGCTCAAACCTTCTCTTTTGCTCAAACCTTCTCTCTCTCTCTCTCTCTTACTCTCTCTCTCGCTCACACCTTCTCTCTCTTACTCTCTCTCTCTCGCTCACACCTTCTCTCTCTCTTACTCTCTCACTCGCTCACACCTTCTCTCTCTCTCTCTCTCTCGCTCAAACCTTATCTATCTCTCTTACTCTCTTTCTCGCTCACTCAGTCGCTCACATCTGCTCTCTCTCTCACTCTCTCTCTCACACCTTACCTTATGCTCATTCAGTCGCTCACACCTTCTCTCTCTCTCACTCGCTCACACCTTCTCTCTCTCTCACTCGCTCACACCTTCTCTCTCTCTCACTCTCTCACTCGCTCACACCTTCTCTCTCTCACACCTTCTCTCTCTCACTCTCTCTCTCACTCTCTCACTCGCTCAAACCTTCTCTCTCTCTCTCTTACTCTCTCTCTCGCTCACACCTTCTCTCTCTTACTCTCTCTCTCGCTCACACCTTCTCTCTCTCTCTCACTCTCTCACTCGCTCACACCTTCTCTCTCTTTCACTCTCTCGCTCAAACCTTCTCTCTCTTTCACTCTCTCGCTCAAACCTTCTCTTTCTTTCACTCTCTCGCTCAAACCTTCTCTTTCTCTCTCGCTCAAACCCTCTCTCTCTCTCTCTCTCTCTT
>JAOVVB010000035.1:8575845-8593219 GCA_028570985.1 Heterobranchus longifilis
CTCTCTTGGTCACTCACCCCTTCTCTCTCTCACTCAGACCTCCTCCCTCAGCCCCTCTCTCACACAATCTCACTCCCCCACTTTTACAGCTGCTCTCACCACTTACACGCTCCTTTATCTCTCTCTCACACGCACAGTCCCACTCTCACTCTGTCAGTTCAGAAGAACTTTATGGGTATAAATCTTTCCAAAAAAAAATTAAAAATTGTTATCAAAGCAATTATAAAACATTGATTACATTGTAAATAACAGATTGAATTTATAAACATTATAAACATATTAAAAATGAAAGACTAACATAGTAGGTAAACAATAAACAAAAATAACAAAAAAATATATATATATTAGCAACAATCAGGTAACTGTCTGAACAATGTTAAATTGTAGACCGAGTCTCTCAGTCACTCTTTCACATCCCTGCTCACTTCTTTTCACCCACTCATTCATGCACCTCCTCCCTCTCTCTCACTCACTCACTCCCCCTAATGCACTCATTTCCACTTCCTCCCTCATACCTGCCTTGCTCACTTGCTAACTCACTCCCTGTCTCGAGTGTCTTGTTTTCAGACTCACTCACACACACTATTTCGTTTCTTTCGCTCACGTCACTTAACCCACTGTCGCTTGCTCACACCCACTCATTCTCACTTCCTTCCACAAACTCACAGCCTCCCTCGCTCTCTAACGTATTTTCTTACTAGCTCACTGATTCACATTCTCTCTCTCTCTCTCTCTCACTCATTCACAAACTCACTGGGGTGCTCGTGTTCTCATGCAGTTTCGTGGTTGCAATCTCGCTTCCTCACTCCATCACACGCTAGCTCTCTCTACTCACTCACATCAGTGTCACACACTTATCCACTTACTCCCTCCCTCCTTCACTCCCTCACTCCCTCACTCCCTTACCCAGCCTTAGTTACTCATTTACTTATTTGCTCAGCACTAACTCAATAGCGCCCACTTGCTTATTCAATCGCCTACTCACTCCCTCACTCAGAGTGAAAGTTCACACCGCAGTCACCTTTTTCCCCGAAAACTGCATAAAGCATAATTATAGATTAGTCACATTCGTATGGTATACAGCACCTTTGTAGATATGTTAAGGGGACGAGCAGCACTACTTCCTTTCACCGAAACAGACGTCTGCAGCTAGACTTTTTTTTTTTTCTATAGACATTATACATTGGTTGATTCTGAAATACATTCGTATTCATCTGTTCGGTTTATTCATTCGGCACTTTACAAGTGAAGCTCCAAGGATACCGCTATGACAAGAGCGAGCATCGCATTCGAAAGCGCTACACAACTCTTTATGCTGTATATTATATTTCAATGCCATGAGCTGCAAGGTAAGTGAACTATGCAGTAAATGAGAGGAAGGCCAACGCTGCACTAACTTTGAATATCATCATACAATGTCACTTAATCTTGTAAATTCTGTCCCTTGACTTCATCCGTCATGTTCCCTCACTCTTCTCTCATTCATCCCCTCAATTGTTCACACCCTTAACCAGTCACTTTCTCACTAACTTGCTCACACACTCTAACAGTAACTGGTTTCTCCTGGTTGAATTCGAAGTGAGTCGCATAACAGAAACAATCCCAGCTGTACGTTCATGCTGTGACTCTTGCATTTTGCACTTGACCACCGTAGCCTCAGCCTCTGAATAAATACGCTTTAGTATATTTCAAATATATTCAAATCTTCAAAACTTACAAGATCTAATACAATTGCCTTTGGCTTACGCAGCACGGTGGTGTAGTGGTTAACGCTGTCGCCTTGCACCTCCTGGGTCCGGGTTCGATTCCCAGCCAGACTCGATTCCCGTCTCTGTGTGCATGAAGTTTGCATGTTCTCCCCATGTTTGGTGGGTTTCCTCCGGGTCCTCCGGTTTCCTCCCACAGTCCAAAGACATGCAGATTTGAGAACGCTAATTGGCGTTCCCAAATTGCCCGTAGTGTGTGAGTAAGTGTATGGCTGTGTTCCATTCCCAAGTGTACTTCACAGGGTGCTCTCTACTCCTTGCTCCGTTTGCAGGAAATTTCAGTGAAGGGAACTTCCCTCGACAAAACTCCATCGTTCAGAACGTCCTGCGAAGTCACTAGCAGAGCCGTCACATCCTCCGTGTGTTACCATGGTAACATAAGCACCTCGGATACCTGTTGCTGTTGCTGTGGATATTTCACACTACGGATATTAAATATTGAATATTTATTGAAACAAAAACTGATACCATTATAAAACTATTAAAATGTGTATACGTTGTAAATAAATTATTGATTAATAATAATAATTGGGTACAGAGATTTTTTTTTACAGACTACTAGCTTATATAATACTAAGGATCTCTTGATGAAATTAAAATGTATATTTTTGTGTCCTTTTAATATGATGTTATCCTCGATAATAATGATAATAAATATAATATAATTATTTAATATATAATAAATCCTTTTTCGAGCTCCATTTTTTGAGATGGAATAACTTATGGGAATTTTTTCATTCCCTTCTCCGGTGAAGTGAAGACCTGTTGTTCACTCGTTCCCTACACTGTTTGCGTGAGTGAGTGAGTGACCTTTGGCTTTGATTTCAGCACACAACGTGGTGGACGGTTCATTATTCCTCATCCCCCCAGAAACACTTTTCCACAATTTGAGTCCAGGAACATGGTCGTACGATAAGGGGGAAAAAAACTCCATAGATGTGATAACCCGGTCATTCAGTACATTCAGTACTTTTTTTTTTTTTTTTTTGCCACATAACGTTGCTGAGTCTAAACCTGAGCGACTGAAGCAACTCCAGATCATAACACTGTCTCCAGAGACTTGTACAGTGGACACTATGCATGATCGCTTCATGCGCCTCCCTTCTTACCCTGACACGCCCATCACTCTGGAATAGGCTCAATCTGGACTCATCAGGTCACATGACCTTTTTTCCATCGCTCAAAAATCCAATCTTTATCCTCCTTAACAAATTCAAGTCTATTTTCTGATGAGTCTCACTAACAAGTGGTTTACCACTTGTGTGGATGAAAATGCTCCTACTTTCACTATGTTTTTTATTGATGTTTTTTTTTTTTTTTTTACCATGCAACTTCACCAAGTGTTCTCTATTCATGATTTTTTTCCCGACCTCATTTTACCACAAAGTTGACGGTTCTGTAGGTTTAATATGTGACCTTGACCTTTTTAAATCGGAGACCTTTTGGTCAGGTAGTGTATATAAAAAAGTATGCTCATCTGATTTAAACATACCGTATTTTTAAATAACTGTATTATAGTACACTTTCCATAAATATGCTATAGGAAATTTAAGTAAGAATTTTCCCTTGAAGTTAAAATTCTGTCATTTATTTGACCTTTGATTTGATGTTTCTTGGTGGTCTATTACACAGTCATCGTGTAGGAGATAAACTTTCTGCACTGACTGGTTGCCTTCTCCAAAAGTGGCCCTCAAGCGTTACCAGGAATTGTCACTGAATTAGTTCATGAAACAGTTAATGTCAGCAGCAGAGCCACCAAAAACCATGACCTTTATTGTCAAAGTACTGTAGTTTCTGTTTTTAAGATTGTTCTTGCTAGCAGCATTTGTACAGGAAGGTGTTTTTTTTAAAAATTTTATTATGTTTTCATTTTTTCGCCCTGTGAAAGCCCATGTGGGGGTTGAGGGCTTTGCAACAAATTACTCTAAGTTCATTTAAAACCTTTTAATTTATAGATGACATCTGTCTTGTCATTAGTGATGGTGTTCATGCAATGTACACTATATGGACAAAAGTACTGTATTTGACCAAACCTACAATGACATTGTATCCACATACTGTACATCCACTTCAATATGCAGTCGGTCCCTCTATTGCAGCTATAACCACTTCCACTCTTCTTGGAAGGCTGTCCAAAAGAGTGTTTCTGTGAGAAGTCATGCCTGTAGAGCATTTATGAGGTCAGGAGGCACTGATGTTGGATGAGAAGGCCTGACTTGCATCGCAATCTCCGTTCCAGTTCATCCCAAAGGTGCTCGATGGGGTTGAGGTCACAGGGTTCTGTGTTCGGGCCGGTCAAGTTCTTCCACACCGAACTCATCAAACCATGTATTTATACTGTAGTCGTTGCTTTGTGCACTGGGGTTCAGGCATGTTGGAATACTGTACAAAAAGGGCCTCCCTTAAACTGTTGCCACAAAGGTGCATAGATGCATAGCATTGTCCAGGATGCTTTCCACCTCATCATGGTTGTTTGAGTGTAATAACTTGTTCTAAAGTTGGCACAGGACGACACTATACATCATCAGTCCCTGCACATCACATGACCCCCCTCATCACACACACGTATCCCTACATGTTGCTCGCTCTTGTTTTGTGTCTGCATTTCATGATTAGGCTGCTCATCTATGTATTGCACATGTTTTGTTCATTGTTTGTTTAAAAACAAATTCCTTACACTGTGAGCCATCTCCCATTCCTGACACGGAGTTCGTTCTTGTGGCCGCCTCCTCAGCTTGAACTACTGTAGGTGACGTCCTTGAATAACACTGATTATCTTGTTACAGTGACTCCTGTCAAGGAGAGGGATATAGTTGGCAGGAAGTGAAGAGTCAGTCAGTTCTCGAAGGTGACATGAGTGAGATCTGGGTGACTTTGACAAGGACAAATTGTGATGGTTGGAAGATTTGGTCAGAGCATCTCCAAAATGGCATGACGGCTTTCTGCATCTGGGATTGTGTGACCCCCCTGTCCAAAGCCGAAAGCACCTAAAAAGGGCACGTGAGCATTGGAACTTGACCAGTAGAAGAAGGTGGCCTGGACTGATGATTCACACTTTCTTTTACATCGTGTGGATGGTCAGGGGCCTGTGCATCACTTACTGGGGGAAGAGATGGCTCTTGGATCCACTATGTGAAAAAGGTGAGCCAGTAGACGCAGTAAGATGCGCTTGGCAATGTTCTGCTGGGAAACCTTGGATCTAGGCATTCATGTGGATGTTGTTTTAACACATACTACCTGTCTAAACACTGTTGGAGACCAAATAATGACATTCATTAATGGAATCAATGTCATTTGCCACAAAGCAACAACTGTTCAGGAATGGTTTGAGGAACATAAAGAGTTGGCTTGGATTCCAAATTCCCCAGATCTCAATCTGATCGAGCATCTGTAGGAGATACTGGACAAATAAATCTGATCCATGGAGTCCCCACCTCACAGCTTACAGGAATTAAAGGATGTGTGCTGCTAATAGCTTGGTGCCAGATACCACAGAACACCTTCAAAAGTCTAGTGGAGTCAATGCATCGTTTAGTCAGAGCTGTTTTAGTAGATACACTATATTAGGTAGACGGATTGAAGAATGTGACACCAATCAGTCAAAACATTCGATGAATAATTTTAATAACAAAAGTGAATTGGGTTGTGAAGATCATATGGTTTGAAACATACAGGCGAGTGAGTGTGTCTGTGTCTAAACCATGATGGCTGTTCTGTACTCCCGATGCCTCCTGCATATGTTTACCTATTAAATATCACTCTGAACTGTCTTTGAAAAGGCTGACAGTTATGTCCACAATATCCTTTCTCGACAAATATTCTAAGCAGCGTTTTTTTTAAAAATACAGGATGTTTGTCTGCGACGCTTTCTTCTGAGATACGTCTCATTCGACGAGCGCTTTATTTCGGGCCCGAGCACCTTCCAGGCGTGACATTTTAACGGCCCTTATTCTCATGACACACATCTCCATGTTCTCCTCATGCCAAGGTGTCATTTTCATTTCAAACCTGATTTACCAATTTGTCTCTGTAACACATACCCATTTGCATGAGCATCATTTCTCTATATGCAAACGCGCAATGCAGAAAGGGACCGGCGTCGCAGGGCTATTTTCTTGAATCTAATTTGACGCTTTTGAGAGGAAAAGGGCCTCAGAGGAACAACTGTGCCGCTTGTCCTCGCCGCGCCGTCGTGACGTCCTGATGACAAGTGTTTTTAATATGCATGGGGCAATTTCGCTATTTCGTCCACTGACGTGAGGGAAGTCAGTAATATTAAAAAACAGCCTTCTTTATGATCATTGCTCCACATTGCAGAATGGGGATCTATATAGCAGATTTAGTGCACTTTTTTTTTTTTCTTTTTGTACAATTTAACAAACATTGGAAATGGATGTACATGCTTGTCTGACAATGGGTGAGAGAGACAGAGAGAGAGAGGAACAGAGGAGAGTGATCAATGTGCCAGTTGTCAGCAGCGAGGATGGGCGAGGCACAGGGAGTTGGCACGTCTGCCCGATTTGGGTGTTTGTGCGCCAAATTTTTCACTCCACTGGTCCTGTCACAGCAGCGCGTCGCCCCATGCGTCCTCAGCCTCGTCCTCATCCCAACACAGCCCGCTGCCACTCAGCATGAGGAGAAGGGCCTTCCATATTTCCCAAACCCGCTGCTCTGTGGGAAGAGGCTGACATCCAGAGGGCACTGCATCCTCCCTCCTTCTCGCTTCAATCTTTCCTTCTCTTAGGTCTCAGCAGCACTCTAAACATCGCCTTCCACACCCCGTCCCACCTCCGCGACTCCTTCACTTTGTTTACAGCTAATCAATCTCGTGACGCCTTTTAATCATGCGCACAGCACTAGCTGCCGCCGCGGAGAAGGTGAATCATCGGTGGATCGTTTCACTACAATGGAGGGGGAGAGCAAGGATGAAAGAGAGAGCTTTGCTCTGCTGTACGTGTAATATAAAGAGCACAGCATGTCAAATTATGTAACACAGGTAGAAGTCGAAGTATCAGCCTAGCATTTGATTGTAACATTCGGATTCAATCAAAGTATGCATAGCGCGTGTACATTTACATCTGCATCACCTGCGATGTGCGGAAATTTATGACCTCTTTAACAAAGCAGTATGTATAAAAAGCTTGGAAATAAGCTACAGGCTTTTTTTTTTTATCAGTAGAGATCACCATTTCTCTTTATTTGCATTAGCTCATGATTGAATCTTGTTCCTTCCAATATTGTCAGATGAACTGATGCGACACAGTAGCTAGAAACAGCAGCCGCTAACGCTAACATAGCGACTGTTTTCTTATACTTGCTCCTGCACTTCATTTAACTCATAATTCTGCAACTCCTAATGGGAAAAGGGAAATGTGATGTCACTTAATTTTAAACTTCCTAGCAAACGGAGAACGTTTAAGGAGATATTTAGGAAGTATTTAAAAAATATCCTCTGGAACTGTGGTTTGTTTCACAGCGCTATGGGAACGTCCGTCATGCAATATGCTCAATAACAAAAGAATAATGTATCTATGGAAATGTTAGTGTTAATATAATTAGAATATAATTCAACAACAAAAACTGTTGCAGCAATGTTCAATAAATGTTAAGTGAAAACTCTCAGAATATGATACAACATTGTTGAAATGTTCCTAAAATCATATTAATCAAAAATCCTATTAACCTTATAGGCTCCAGGTCACAATTTCTTGATTCAAAGGTAATATGAATCTACCCTGTTATTCCTGTAAATATGAAGGATGTTCAAGTCAACAGTACGGTGATGAGACTCTCAGCTGCTGCAAAATATTTGAATAGTGCAGAAGTTTTAAAGAAGGGAGTACTTCTGTGAATGACGATCTTGTTCTTTTCAATCCCGGCCGAGGTGGCTCGGAGCTCACTGCAGTCAGCAAAAGGGGAACGCCTGATCCTTGAAAATAATCAATTACAGGAACTTATTACCACATCCTCTGTACGGTCCTGACCTCGCTCCTAGCCATTTCCACATGTTTGAGATATTAAAGGGGTTCCTGGGAGGCCAGCATTTCAGACATGAAGCATGCTGTTTGATCATGGCTCTGGGCTACTCAGAAAACTTTAATGGTATCCAAGCGCTAGTGAAACATTGGGATAAGTGCATTAGTGTACCAGGGGATTAGATAGAGAAATAAATGTGTTCTGTTATCCTGCGCAAACAAAAATCCCGGTTTGACTTGAACACCTAGTACAGCAATAATTTTTTTTCTTTGTTAGCAAATAGAACGATATGGCTTTAAGGTTCTGTAATAACTCAGACCTTTCAGGAGTGGATATCACAACCGAGTGGTGCGATTGATACTCAGGTGGGGAAATGAATCTATTTTCAGATGAGACAAACTCAGCCATTTTCTTTGTTCATACATCATCTTTTACAGGCTTACTGAAGGTCTCTCATTTTCAGTCTTGCCCTGTACCCTTTACCCTGTAGCACTTTCAGAGGGTTTTTTTTATTTTTTATTCGTTAAGCCAGACAATGACCTGTGAACCATTAAAGCTTGAAAAAAACAACATCATCTAACTTAGGCATGAACCATTGAGAAACAGGTGCAGATGATGATCAGGCCAGTGATTAGTTTACTGGTGAAGCTGAATGTTAAGTGGTTGGAACAGACGAGAGGGGAAATGAGGCTGCTGCTGAGGTTGGTACATAAATAACCAGTTTTAAAATTATATCTTTAGGCAGTCTTTTGAAGTACATTGTTTTGTATACAAATGCACACCACACTTTTCAGATTTTTATTTGTAAAAATAAAATTACATCCACATTTAAAGAACCAAAAACAATTATGTGCCACTTTGTGTTGGTCTATCACATAAAATCCCAATTAAATACATTTACGTTTGAGGCTGTAACATGACAAAATGTGGAAAAGTTCAAAAAGGATAAAAATATGAATACTTTTGCAAGGCACTGTACATCAACATTTACAGATTTTAATACCCAGCTAGCTGAAATGTATTCATTTACAGACGCTTATGTTGTCTTCCCTAATAATTATAATGCAGATCCCAAGCTACCATGGAAAAAAAAAATCTGTAAAAATTCCCAATTATAAGACTGGCAAACTAGATAATATGCACTAATTTAACAGTACATCAAAGAGAGCTTTTAAGTCTTATTTCTAAACGTTCAATCTTTACTTTACTGTTATAAGTCTAGCCAGCTGGCTAATATGTGTTAACATTACAGGCTTTCTGAGAATCATTTTTATAACACCGGAGCCATGTTTCACATCTGAAACACTGGCCTCCCAGGAACTCCTTAAATGCCCAAAACATGTGGAAATGGCTTGGAATGGGGTCAGGCTGGTACAAGGGTGTGGCAATAACGCAAAAGCTGAGTTCCTGTTCAACTTATCCGTCTATTTTTTAAGGATCAGGCGTTCCGCTTGCTGAATGTTCATGGGGACGTGGGCTCTGAGTCACGTCCCTCGTGATCGTCATTCAGGGACATACGGCCTTCTTCAAAATACGTACTGTGCTTAAAATCTTCTGCAGACATACAGTACACTAACAAGCTGGATTACATAAACTTAAAAACTGATTTGTGTTTAAAAGATAAAAAGTTTTTTTTGTGTGTGTAAAAGATAAAGTTTTCCAAAAACATGTGACAGAAACAACATACATTTTACTTTACACAAAAAGACAAAGGTTCTGATATAGACCAGATGAAACTTTTGTTCGTTTGGTTTATACAATTTGAACTGCCATCTCTTTATGCTGTCTTTCAGATTGGTCATGGTGCAAAGAAAAATGATTCTTTAAAATAATAATAATAATAAAAAAAAAATGAATGGGGGTGGCTGGTGCCTCAGGGGATTCCTGGGGTAAAAATGAAAGCCCTGGTTGTAGAGAGAGATGTTTTCCCACCGTACACTCAAGAACAAAACCAATAGAACAATTTCTGGTTTATTTTCTACCAATTTAACATTAAAAGGTTTTAGAGTCTGATTGGCCATTTAGGTAAAATAGCTTAATAGTTATTAATATTTGATTAAAATATAACAGATTGAAACCTCCTAAATATACAGTAAGTAAACGTATCCATTAAACTTGGCATGGAAATGAGCAAAAAAAAAAAAAAAAAGCTGAAACCATGCTAATAAATTTCAGCTATGACAGTGATTGAAAGCAGTTGCTGATAATTAGCGCTGCTTTCATTAGTCCTTGTTGGTGCTGATCTGGAACAAGTACCCACAGTAACATGCCTTCCAAAGAACACTTGAACGCTCTTTTAAGGGCATATACCTGGAACGTTTGATCTGGGCGGGTGGCCAACAGAAAAAAAAAAAAAGCACAACTCCAGCTTTTGGTGCCAAAAATTCCAAACTTGTGCAGCGAAAAGAAAAGGCCAAAGAGATCCATTCAGAGATGAACACCCATGGTGCAGCTCGAATGTGAGGTGTGCCATGTACCACCCACAGTTGGGAAACCCCAGGGAATACAGTTAACCACATCCCTTGGACAGGAAAAACAAAGTTGCATAGCTTTTTTGCATTTGTGCGCAGTATCTTTCATATACAACAATGCTGTGTATCCGGAAGCAACACGGGCTCTTCACACACTTCTGAAAGGAACCGGCTGATATATTGTTCAACAGCAAATAGCGTTTAATTTCATGACAGTCATATCCATCGAGTCTTCCTGAAGGAAGGGGTGTAATTTCCTCTCTTATCAGGCTGCTTTTTAAACTCTCTTTCATAATGGACACATGCTCTGGTCCTCTTCCTTTTCCTCTTCGTCCTCTTCTTCTTCTGCAGTATTCACCCTCGGGCTTTTGTCTCTGATCATCACATCGCCGCTTTATTCTGAGGCCACGTCTCCAGCCAATTTGCATAACCTCAGAACAAAAGCGTGAGCGAGAATTTGAGGACCCTTCTGAATCCCATTTCGGTGCATCAAAAAAAAATCAGGGGATGGGGGAGGTGGCGCTGGTCACAGTCGCCCAGAGGTCTGCTGCAAAGATCTTTATTCAGATTGGAGTTGGAATTGTTTATCACAGTGACAGAAGCATGCCACGGCTGAGATAAAGGCGACGCTCCATCACGAGCCGCCTGACAGCGCGAGGACATGCGCCCGCGCACCAAATATTATTAATAGATGCTGACTTGATTTGCTACGATTGCTGCGTCGTGGTACGGCTTGATTGCGGCCTATGAAGTCCTGTCCAAAGGGTAAGCGATTTTTCACAGGCTGACAGACGTCTGAAGATGGTTTTACTTTCAATTTCATTGGTGCTTCTTTACCACCAGAGCCAATGTATTCAGTGCATGTGTGCGTGTGTGTGTGTGTTGCGTGTCCTGTCAGACACCAAATGGTGAGGATGTGTTTGGACAAGCATGCACTGCTTTTGTCAGGTCTGCATTGTGTTCTAGGAACCATTTCGACGCATTGTGTACTATAAGCTATGAGTAGTGATTGTGCTTTGAAGTATTAAGTGCACAAAATGAGTTCTAATTGACTATCAATGGAGTTACTATACTTTACCACAAAACACTGAATTTAACTGTTGTTTATTTTATGAGAGTGCTCATATCCATTAATCTGTACATTTAAATAGAAAGATTAACAGCACAAATAAAGAGCACTTCTAGCTAAGAAGAAATCAAATAAAATCCCAAAAGTATAGTACCGTAATGACAGGAGGCAAAGTATTAAAAGTAAAGAAGCACATCATTTCACAGATATTGCAATGTATCATAAACTAACTGACCATTCGTCCTACATACGCTATATGGACAAAAGTATTTGGTCAAACCAGTTAATTATTGAATTCAGGTGTTTCAATCAGGCCCCTTATCCCCAGTGAAGGACAATCTTGGACAATACTATGCTTCCAACTGTTTGGGGAAGATTCTTTTCTATCCATAGTTTGATGAGTTCGGTGTGAAAAAACTTGACTGGCCCGAACACAGATCCCTGACCTCAACCCCATCGAGCATTTTAAGATGAACTGGAACGGAGATTGCGAGTCAGGCTTTCTCATCCAACATCAGTGACTCCTGACCTCATAAATGCTCTACAGAATGAATGGGCATGAATTCCCACAGAAACACTTCAAATCTTGTGGACGGCCTTCCAAGAAGAGTGGAAGCTGTTATAGCAGCAAAACGGGGACTGACTCCATATTGAAGCTTATGTATTTGTATACAACGTCATTGCAGGTCTAGACAAATACATCTGTCCATATAGTGTATTAGTTAGTCTTCGCCTCAGCATCAGCAAAACATTTGATACCTTTTACAGACTTTACCATGAGTCTCAGAATCTTAAACTGAAAATGTGATTTTATTTTTTTCGAAATATCTTTTAAGCATAAATATTCCTCACAACCTTAATGTGGAGAGGTACTGTAAGAGACTTCTGACCTGGATGCATCAAACAGGCTGGCGGAAGCACAGAGAAATTCATTTTCTGACGACTTTTGATTGACGCTCACCCTTCCAACCAATCAGAGAAGGATTAAGAGTCAGGATTGAGAGCACACAGCTGTCAATTGATACGAGAAACTTCGATGGAAGCAAAAAGAAAGAACAGAATTTTATTTAGACATAAGAATTCATACCAGAGAGTTGAGAGAGAGAAGACTTCCCAAACGCGTGTTTTGTCAACAGATTCTGTTGTGAATTTGTTATTTATTTTAGATGAATAACGATTCATACCCTTTAGCCGTTGTGCTTGTAAATCATGGCAGAATTTTCACTTGCACTTTTAGTGCGACTGTGACAGCAGTTGGCTAAACTTAGGATGTTACTTTGTTCTTACTTTCAGTTATATTAATCAGACAAATGACAGTTATACTGCTACTTGCAGAGGCGAGGCAGGCAACCGCTCGAGGCCCCAGGCTACGAATGCGACCCCGAAGGCTCACAAACTTGCAAGTTATCAGATTGTTCATAAAATAATGCTGGTTGAAGAGCCCCCCTGCATTTTTTTTTGCCTAGGGCCCCAATAAACTCTAGAATCGCCAATGGCTACTTAATAAATATGACAAATACTGGCCATATGGGGTATAACATAGCAACTTCCTATTATCGTATCTCATCAGCTACACAGATTTGATCAGGTCAATTCTCAAAAGTTTTCCTATTGTACCTTTAAGGCTGCACTCTGATTGGCTCTCAGCACACCTACTGTATTCTCTGGTTTGCAGCACAAGCAGAACATTGAACACTGCAAAAAAAAATTATGTTCACACTACCAGCCCGAAGTGACTTGATTCCAATTTTTTTTACACTAATGTGACATAGATGAGTCATTTTCATATGTGGCCCTGATACATGGTCATGTGACTTGAATGAGAACGGTCAGATCAGAATTCATGCCTTTTTTTTGTCTCTAAGCATGCACAGGGTTGCTAAGCATGTTGACGTTAGTCATCACAGACCTCAACAAATACAGTCGACTAACTGCTTGCCCACCCCCAGAGGAAAACCCCAAGCAGATTTTTACAACAATCACATTCGTTGTTTGAAATTAATCAGTTGTCACATGTGTGTCAACAGATGTGTTTTTGTTTTTTGGGGATTTTCCCGACTTTCTCCTTAATTTAGTCGTATTCCAACATCAAGACTACTACTACCAGACAGGGAGGGCTAAAGACTATAATGTGTTTCCTTCAAACCATGTGACGCCTTTTCGAACACACACCATTAGGGGTGGCGTAACACACTCGGAGGAGAGCACTATCTGCTCCTTCCGCTTGCGTGAGCTCACAGATGCCCATAATTGTCTGTTAAGGCCATGGTTGGCGTAAGAGAACTAAGTGCCTCCCATCCCACCCCACTGAGAGAGCTTGGCCAATCAGCCAGAAATCGAACTAGCCATCTCCAGATGATAGGGTTAGCACTTTACCACTGCGCTCCATGATGTGTTTTAACCCAGATGGCGCGAACAAAGATATATCGAAGTGCACATGCAAGCCATTTCAGGGGACAGATAAAAGTCAACTGTTATTATGAACGTGAACCGTCATGCCACGCAAATCCGATCTGACCAAAAAAAAAACAAACAAAAAAAAACGAACTGAGCAATGCAGGTTGTAAAGTAGCCATAATGATTTTTTGGGGAGCTAGATTTAATACAGGATTTTAAGTTATTTACCAGTTTGCGCGAACAAGATTTTTCTCCTGACAGTCAAAAAAACTCTTTGAAAGCAGGTGATTCCTAGCTATTTTGTGTCACATGTGGAGGAGAGACTGGATGCAAACGTAGTCAGATGTTTATTAAAGTGAAGAAAAACCATGATAAAACAAAACACAAACAAGGTACATACTAAGAACTATGACTAGGACCTATGGCTAAGGCTAATGCTAATGCTAATAAGAACTATAGTAAAGACTACAGGGCTGATAACAATAGTAGCGACACCAGTGACACAACAAATCAAATAGAACAGACGCCAGACAAAGACTCAACTCAAACACAGGCTACATATAAACAGGCTAATCAGACTAAACAAGATGCAGGTGAATACAATTACGACACGGCTGTGGTGAAGTGCATGATGGGAAATGGTGTTTGGATCCAAAATCAACAAGTCTTCCTGAAACACAAAAAACCCAACAAATACAGGAGGATCATGGTATTTTGTTTTTGACAAAACACTTTATCACACAGTTGTGGCTTACAAGACACTACATGTTGCCGCTCCTTCAAACTTATATGCATATAAAAAGGGAAATAATTTTGAATGTGTCACTGTTATATATACCTCATATATTTAAATACGTTTCCTCAGCTGCTTCGTTGCTTTAAATGTTCAGTTGGTTTGCCATAGAAGAGACACATGATGATTATCTTCAGATTTTTACATAATATTTTATCCACTTACTGTGCTGTGAAAAAGTATTTGCCCACTTCCTGATTTTGATAATGTTTTTTTTTTCTTTTGCATATTTGTCACACTTAAATGATTCAGATCATTAAACAAATGTTAATACTACACAAAGATAAAAGATCTGTTGTTGTTGTTTTGTATTTATCCAGGTTATTTTTGTTTAATAATTTGTTTGACGATCTGAATCATTTGTGTGAAAAATATGCAAAAGGAGCAAATACTCCTTTGCTGTAACAAATACTTTTTCACAGCACTGTAGGTAAGATGAGGAAACAATTGATGGTATTAGTGCTAAAAAGTGTTTCACCAAGGTAAAAACATTTGAGATAGCATCATATAACAGCATTTTTCATAATACTTAATGCTTCTTATCTCCTGATCCATGCTTAATTTTTTTGTGAACATGCTACACATTTATATTTTTATCAGATAAAAAGAAACATATTTGCTAAATACAATTTCATGCCCTTTTATGTTTTAGTGTCCGGAAATTCTTTGAATTCAAATCTTTTAACGACCTTAACTGTCACATTAGATATCATATTTGACATTAAAGATGTTTCACTTTTCAAGATTTTACCAAAAAACAATGTAAGCATCAATTTTTACAGGCCATATGCTTCTAGAAGCTTACACCAATTTTTGTATAAATACTCATAAAGAAATATGAATAATTTTAAATGATTATTGTTTAAAGTTTGCAACATGAAATTTTTAGGGAAGCAAGATTGGTCACTTCAGAAGTAGCTTCTCTGGCATTATTTATCTGGCATATTTTCAGTATTATACAGTAATAATAACATTAAAAAAACTGTGCTTTGGCTGAGTACACATTTTAACAAACAGTTATAAACCATAAATATATTGATGTTAAAATTATAGCCATAGTTAACAAACAAAGTTTAAAATTCAGGTTTAAAACCTTTTCTTTTTCCACAGGCAGTTTTATTTACATAAAGACCATGTTAAAAAATTAAACAAATATGATCTTTTGCAGTTTTTATTACAGCAGTACGGTTTTGCATGTGCTAGACCTCCATGTAAACACTTTTGTAAATTAGGCCCTAAAACATCACATCAAAGCAAAATGTAATTACCGCTTCATCTGAGTAACAAATCAGGATTTTCTCCACCAACTAGATCAACTGTCTGTGAAATCCTGCTTTTTGTGTGGGTCAGTTTAACAGGAACACGACTAATAGGTGTTTTCCACTCATCCAAGACACTTTGTCAATTCTTCTGAATGTTAGATGTTAGGGTTGAATTCACTGCTGGTTTATGACACCTCAATCCAAATGGATTACTAAAGTAACTCAATGTGGAGTATTTAATGTCATTTAATTGTGGAATTAGAAAGCGTTAAGTCCAACTCACAGTCCGAGTCTCATAAGCTCAAACCATCTCAGGTCCAATTCATGCTATGTGGACTATAGTTTTCATATTTGTTTATTCACTTAATTTTGTCTACTGTACAGCATGTGGGCAGAATGTAGGTGTTTTAAATTTGCTTTTTTTTTTTTTTTTTTTTAAAAAGAAAGTTCAACTGACTTGTCTAAACTTAAATGTTCTTTCCTTTCATTCCATCAATTTTTAACCAGAGTACCCGGAGGAAACCCACCAAGCAATTCGAACCTCGAACCTGGAGGTGCAAGACAACATTATTACTATTTGATTTTAGAACCCATGTTTAAAGACAAATCCTAGACAGATAAATAATGGAATGGTTAAGATTTCAGTGATTTGCACAACAGCACAAGTACTGTACAGATGGCCAAAACATACCGTAGTACTGGTGCTAAAAAGTGTCTCATCTAGGTGAAAAAGTGAATTTTCAAATCGGATCATATACTGTACACTGTTTTTCATAACACTTAATGCATCTTATGTCCCGATCCATGCTTAATTTGGTGTAAATATGCATACACATTTATATTTTTATCAGAGAAATTGAAACAAATTTGCTGAATACAATTTCATGCCCTGTTATGTAGTGTCTGTAACTTTTTTTAATTCAAATCTTTCAATGATCTTAATTGTCATTTACAAGAAACTTGGCCAATTTATGAAAAATTCAGTATCAATACTCATAAGGAAATATGTTTTAATTTGCATTTTAAATGATTATTGAAGCGAGACAATATAACGCTGAAAAATGGCCATTTTTGGCACACATATAAAACCATCTCTTCAAAACTGCTGAAGTTAGCAACTTTCAATTTTCAGGGAAAATTTATTGGTCACGTCCTGAAGTACCTTCTTTGGCATATACATTTTCTGTATTATAACATTTAAAAAATATTTCATTAAAATCAGCACCAATATTGTGTTATGGCTGTAGAGCATGTGCATAGTCCATGTTGTTTCATAGCATTTTAACTTGCTACATACTGTATCATAGTGTACATATCCTAGCCATTAATGTTAGTAAATTATACAAGGTTTTATTTTAATTTTTTCTATTCTAACACAATATAAAGTATTTTCATGGCATTACACTGCATACTGTAGGTAGTAAGAGTTGGCTAGCTACTTGGAATTCAACAGTGAAACTGTCATCATTAAGGTCTCAATGTTTTCCTATACATTTCAGGCCAAAATATTTTATCTAATTTTTGTTAACCTAATTTGGCTAACTAGCTTTTGTCATTATCTAGCCAGTTAGGTTCCTTTTATAATCTACAATCTAAACTGAATTAACCCTTAAAACTCAAGCGACAAGGATCTTAAACGG
>JAOVVB010000035.1:8605108-8621316 GCA_028570985.1 Heterobranchus longifilis
AAGCTGCTTTGAGACAATGACCATTGTTAAAAGCGCTATATAAATAAAATTGAATTGAATTGAATTGAATTGAATGCTGGGATAAGTGCATTAATGTAGCAGGGGATTATATCGAGACATAAAAAGAGTTTTTGCTCTCATAACTGTGTCATTTTTTTTCTGCACAAAAGTCCCAGTTTGACTTGAACACCTTGCATAGATTGTTAGCAAGGCTAGCAAAGTTAGCTATCTACAATGGCTCTATAGGTAATTTTATTCATAGTTTAAAATTATTAAACTTTGTGTGGATAGTTAATATTATTGAAGTTCTACAGTATAATAGTACTAATATAATAATAATAATATTTAATTATTATCGGGAGCTTTAAAACATTTTATTAATTTGCTAATCAATAAAATATACTGTTTAATAATATAAATTAAAAAATGCTAATCAATTAAAGGTCAAGTCAGTGAGGTTTAAATTACTCTGCATATTATGATAGAAATCAAATTTATTATATCCCAGCACTTCCTTGAGCCTTTGGCAAAACTTCATATATTTTTTTTCTTTACATGTGGATGGTTTGGCCCACCAGGAAGCACTAGTTTCAAATGTAGATTAGTCTGTACCCTAGCTTCATTTTTGGATTAAATCTGGACAGACCATTGCATTGATCGAAGAATCCATTGGTGAATTTAACAAATCCACCACAAAGTCATGGAAGGGAATCTCCACTGTTATTAAGAGCTTTATTTCTAATTGATAAAAATGACTCATAAATATGATGTACTTACAGTAGATCTTCGTGAGCCTATGATCTTCCAGTTTTCTTTCTTTTTTTTTGAGCTCTGCATTTAACTCAGTTGTATGATTTGTTTTTAATGGTTTTGAGAAATTTGTATTTAAAATATAATGTAAAAACTATATGGAAATGAGATGATAATTTTGAAGCAGCTTAATCACCATTACAAAGGCAGCTCCACAGGTGAGTCACATTAAGGTTAATGCTAATTAGCAGTATGTAAGCTATAAAAAAAAAAAAAACATACTTGTGCTTTTCTCCACCCTTTCCAAAGCAATATGTGGCAACTACCTAAGTTACCTAAGAGTAAAAAGGAAGAGTTTACCATTAGTTGGAATAGTTTTAAAAAATCATGAGAGTACATGCTAAAAACTAATTTTCCCTCTGAATCAGTCAAGAGTCACTGTAGTTGCATGTCTCAATATAAAATTTGACATGATTGCATAATATTTCTCACTGCTATAAAGAATTATACTTGTTCAATAGTTGAGGCAAAAGGGGAAACAATTTGGCAATGTCATGTCTTATGATCTTTGTTCGTATTAATTAATGCAGAAGTGCCTTCTTTCTACTTTATTTATATATGATTAAATGATGACTATATGATCAAAACACATTTTATTTTTTTTTAAACTTAATATGAATTTTTCATATAATTTCTCATTATATTTCTCAGCCACCTACTTTCCACACTGTCTAGCCGAAAGAAAAAAGTCACACACAAGATTCTATTAAGTCACCATTAGCTTTAATTACAGCACACAATGTGGTGGCCAGTTCCTGTGTGAAAATGATTCCTCCTGCTTCCAGAGCCACCTTGAGTCCTAGGATGTGCCTAGATGAGATAATCTGGTCATTCAGTACATTCAGGTCGTCTGACTTCATTTTATTGCCCCATAACGTTGCTGAGCCTAGACCTGAGCGACCTGACTGAAGCAACCCCAGATGATAACACTGCCTCCAGAGGCTTGTACAGTGGCCACTATGCATGATCGCTTCATGCGCTTCCCTTCTTACCCTGACGCGCACATCACTTTGGAATAGGGTCAATCTGGACAGCACATGCTTTTTTCCATTGCTCAAAAGTCCAATCTTTATCATGCCTAGCAAATTCGTGCCTTTTCTGGTTAACAATTGGTTTTCTTGTGACCACGCAGCTGTTTAGTCCAGTGAGTTCTCATCAGATCATGAGTACTCTTACTTTCACTATTAAACATCGCTGCTTTTTAATGTTTTTTTTTTACCATACACCTTCTCCAAGACCATTTCTTCCATGAACTTGACAGTTCAGCACTATCCTGGCAGGTTTTAATAATGTGTTAAAAGATTCTTGATTCAGTTCCAGTCATTTTAAATCTCCTTCTTGTTTTCTTTGCTTGATGCAGCGCAATAATTTGACCCCCACTGAAATGGCCACTTTTATTTGACCAGGCAGTGTGATGATACTCAAATAATACTTTGGTTGTCAGCTGCAGTTCCAGCTGTAACCTTATGTGACTGTAGTAAAAGTAGATTGTAGTATATCAGCATGTGCTTATGGGATACTGTTCAGGCATGTGACCGAATATGAAACTGCCATGTGTGTGTGTGCGTGTGTGTGTGTTTGTGTGCGTGTGTGTGTGTGTGTGTGTGTTGGGTAGGGTGTTTATGATATGTTGGGCAGATGTTTATCTTGCACAGACAGTAAAAGAAACAACAAATAATGTGTACATAAATCTATTAAAAAGAAAAAATACAGTATAAAATGAAAATTAAAGTAAAAAAAGAGGTTCACTATTATTTTAAGATATTTACATACATTTTATGGAATAAAATTTAAAACGTGCTGTTTTACTTAAAAATAGATTTAAAGTATGGGTCGAATTATGGGTTTCTGTATCCATCCTGAAATGGATATATCATATTCATTGTATATATTGTCTTGGGATTCTGAGATTACTGTATGCCATAGCTAACAGCATATAGTGTGAAAGTGGTCGAAAGAGTTGGCAGGTGGTAATAGAAGCGTTTACAATTTGCATATCATGCATATTCATAAATTCTTATACTCTGATGTTTCTTGGGTTGTCAAGACAATTTATTTTATAGCGTTTTTTTTTAAAGCTTTGAAATAGCTTGTTCATACAGTATGTACTAAATAATTTATCTCTACAGAAATTGTATAGGTTTGTAAAGTTTGTGATTGGGTGGTGCTGGGTATTTTCTCTGATGATGCTCTGTCAGGTCGCTAATGCAGGAATTTTCCATTGCTGCATGTTTTGAAGGCTTACTGCCCTCTGTCTGGTTAAGGTTGAGTTTCAGACTTGGCTACTCTCAAACGTTCCATTATTTAGCCCAGTGGTTTTGTTAGCCATATGTTATGTTAAGTGCCATCTACTCAGCCTTAAGGAATTTGATTGAATTTGAGTAGTTAAGCTTTGGTTCACTTCATAAGTCCTCCTATTACTGTAGTTGGCTATCACCTCATCAATAAGGACAAGTTCCACTAGTAGGCATGCATGCCCAGGCCAGTATGTTTCACTGATGATGTGTACACTTTGGCTCAACAGTTTGTTTTTCTTTACACTTTTCATCTTTCATTCACTAGTCTGCAGATCAGTCTGTCTCATCCATCTATAAGAACTTGGGTGTTTCATAATCCCATCTTTCTGCTATGTACAGTATGTCTAGCAGTGAGTTGTATGTTATCTCAACCATCCGATGTCATGTTGATGTCTTTATGCGTACATCCTGTTCTACCATGTTATGTACTTAACCCTCAGCAGTGTATTTTGCTTCTTAACAATGTAAAGTACCATGTCTAATTTTTAGCCAAAGGATGGCCTGCTTTAACAGCCCTAACACTAGTTTGGTTCTCACAATGATAAACACACAAAACACACATTCAAGGATTTTATCTATCTATTCTATACATGTAATAAATCTGTAAAGTTGGCGTGTCTGTACATTGAAGATATTTGCAAAAAAATAATTTGGGGAGATGTAAGATGAGTAATAGAACACATTTAATGGGGTTTTCACAGGTGAATTTGGCCAAGATTGAGGTAACATAAAGGCTTTGTTTTATCGCAATCAGCACACGGGAAGAGAAGATATACTACTTTGAAATTTAAGTGGAAAATGCCCTTATATGATAAAAAAAAATCTATCTTGAAAAAAAACATTCAGTCACATCAAAATTCAACGGCTGGCGCTGTCCTTTTTTTTTTAAATACGCGCTTATGTGCGTGCAATTGAAATATACTTAATAAACGCAATCTCACAACTTCATTCCGCGCACTTGACGGTAACACGTAAAATTTTTTGTTCATTCCAAAATTCAACAGATGCTGCTGTACATTATTTTAAAATACGCTTATGAATATGTAGTTAAATTCCACGAAATTGCGGGCACATCTAGTCAAAAATAAAGGCTGAACTTTTGGTTGACTCTAACTGACACAAACAGCTGGTCAAGTAGCCAATTAGCCAGTTATTTTAGGTTCTCTAAAATAAAGGGAGCAAGATTTCCTGATTTGGTTGACACATGTCTAAAATGTTCCGAGTGGGTAGCCAAAAGTAGAAAAGTTCCTACTGGGCTGCCCAATATATGTGAAAATGTTCTGATTGGCTCACCCAGTGTAGAAGAGTTCCCATGTGGTCACTAAGCATGGAAGAGTTCCCATTGCGTTACCCAACATTGGAGATTTCCCATTGGGGCACCCAACGAGGAAGAGTTCCCACTGGCTGGCCCAGTGCGGAAGAGTTCCCACTGGGATGAGAAATATGTGGAAAAGATGTGAATGGACCGCTAAAAGTAGATGAGTTACAATGTGGTCACCTAATATAAAATATTTCTGATTGGGTAGCCACATGTAGAAAAGTTCTGTTTAGGTCACTAAATGTCAGAATTCTGACTGAATCAACTAAAGTAGGTTTAAGTAAAAGCTGAAAATGAAAAAGCATCTGGAAAACAAAAGCTAAAGCAACTGAACTTCTGCCAATGTCCTATTACACCATACACATGGCAAATAGTAACATTTAAACTATTACATTAAGTGGTCCCAGATGTATACCGACCTGTATGCTCACCCGTCACTCATGGTCCAAAGCACTTTGGTGTTTTTATCCTCTTCAATCTGATTTTTAAACTTCGCAGGTTTTCTAAGCAACCCCATCCTTCATCAGAGTGAACTCAGGCCCTTGGCCAGACATACAGACAAGCATTAACAATCTGGCAGGCAGCTCATGGCCCTCATGCCAGAGCACGTTGAGAGCCAGAGCCAGGGCAGCCTATTTGCACTGTTTGAGTACGTCACTCATAATCTCCTGGCCACTATTACTGATAACTCAAAATGACAATATAATGAAGGCCACAAAATGGCATACAAGAGAGTAGCTTTGTACAATCCACTGAAATATGAGCCAAAGTACTCCAGTGGAACAAAGGATACACTGAAACACATGTGATCTCCTGATCTTTTTTTTTTTTTTTTTTTTATCTCTAAATTATGGGTACCAATTATGTCAGTGAATCATTATTTGTTGCCCTGTTCACACATTACCTGGTAGCCTACAGCGTAGACATAAGAGAATGCTTAATTAGAGACAAGTTGGCAGGAAAAAAAAACATACTGGCACAGACTTATAGATTGTCTTGGATGTCTCACTGGTTCTACCCGAAACCGCACATGTCCAATAAACAGTACAAATGCAGTAGTTCTCCACAAATCGATTTTACATGGTGGAAATTCTCCTAAAAAAAATCCTCTTCAGTAATCCTGAGTTGAATTGGATCTGGAACTTCTTCCTACTGTAGCAACCATAGAGGCAAGGTGGGCCCACACCATGGAGGGGACACCAGTTCAATGCAGGCCAACGTGCAAACCTATGGGTAATTTACTGTAGTCAGTTACCTAAGATCCCATTTTTGTGGAGGCTGGAAGAAGCAAGAGACCACTAAGGAAACAAGGACAGTCGCTTGAGCTCAGGATCAAACCAGGGGCCTGCAAGGTGGCAATGCTACCTGCTACATCATTATGATGTGCAGTTTTAAATTTAAAAAGTAAATTGTGGTGGTATGGTGGTGTAGTGGTTAGCTTCTGTGTGCATGGAGTTTGCATGTTCTCCCTGTGCTTGGCGGGTTTCCTCAAGGTACTCCAGTTTCCCCCCACAGTCCAAAGACATGCAGATGAGGTTAATTGGTGTTCTCAAATTGCCCGTAGTGTGTGAATGAGTATGTGAGTGCATGTATATATGTGTGTGCCCTGTGATGGATTGGCACCCCATCCAGGATGTACCCTGCCTCATGCCCTAAGTCTCCTCGGATAGGTTCCAGGGCCCCCGTGACCCTGTATACAGGATAAAGATATATAAATGATGACGATGATGATTTAGCAATGTGTTGACAAATTAGATTTTTTTTAAAATGCCAATTTAGGGGCAAAGGGGAAATTAACAGTCTTGTCTGGTGCTGCTCTTAGTAACTTTAATGTACATTATGTCCTAAGTAACATATCTGAAACATGCATTTTCAAACGGGTCAGATTTAGCGGCTGTTTCAAATTCAAAAAATCACATAATGTGGTGGAGTATCCAACATATCGGCATGGCATTTGTTTGTGCGCTGGCAGGACGTACTCATTAATTGGCAATGTTGAAAGTTTGGTAGCATGTGCAGCCTCTTGGTCGTCTATGAAAAGCCCACAAGATGGTGAAACCACCATACATCTTACTGTATTAGCCCTTTTCAGCGCTCCCCCCTGCCACATTTGGGCATTGTTTGTGAGTAATTTAAATCACTCACCCATCCACACTTCCTCCAGGTCTCAGAGGGGAGGGTGCAGCTAAAGTGGAAATGGTGGATTAATTAGGGAGACTTCCCTCCAGGGAGGCATTAGCCAGAGCAGCCTCTGTCGAATGGGATGCATTAGCTGCTGAGCCCTCTGGCACACTGAAGCCTCAGCTCGGCCCAGGTAATTAATAAGGCCCCGGTGCAAGTGACGAAGACTTATTTGGAGCTTATGGCCTCAAACAGTCTGCAGCTGCACCGAAGAGAATTGGAATAAAGCCCCATTCTACCTCTCCAAGTTAAATGCAGGCCCGACTCTAAAGCTTGCTTGGTTCAGTGCTATTTTCTCTGCTGGTTAATGCAGCAATGAGGCATGGACGTATGCTGATATTAGAATTAGTGTTTAAGTGACTCCTCTGGAGTGCTGAGCCTGAACTGTACCCCGAAGGAGAATATACTCTGGGATATTAATCCCATTAATAGTACAGAATGAATTGGTTAGCTAGTTCTTCACACAGCAGATTGAAAGAACTCATAGCCACAGCCTGTTCTCTGATTCGTCCTCAGCTCCACCATCATGGAGATTGGGTGGGATGCTATGGGATTTGATTAAAATATGTTGGTTTAAAAAAATGCAGATTTTCTCCCAGGCCTATGAAAAAGGTATGGCAAATCCAGCTGTCCTGAAAGTGTCTTCATCAGGTGACGATTTTTTTATTTTAATGTTTTTTTAAAAAAAGGACACATGCGCCTTAGATCAGAGATTCACAAACACCTGGGTGTGGATATGTATGTAGGCTGTGGGTAGTGAATGAGTCTTTTTTTGTACTGGGACAGATTATTTCATGGGGCAATCATGGAAGTGAAGACTGCCATTTAATAAATTATTTAATAACAGTTATGGCTACAATTATGGCTTGACACTGTACAAGAATATTCCAATAAAATCTTGCCAAAATTCTATTGAGACTGTTCAGAGACATGTCTCCATCTAACCTGTGAGTAAACTGCATTGTGTTTGCCATTTTTATATTTAACTTATTAGATATTAATTTGCTTTTTTTTTTGTCTAAATCTAATAAAAGTTTTGTCTAATCCCATGCCATCCTCTTATTGGTGGCTTTCAGACCAGCATTTTAGCACCTGAAACGTTCTGAGACTGTAATCATAAATGTATGACACTGCACAAACTTTTGTCTCACTGCGTTAAATCGGACGCCAGTCTGCACATCACACGTAAAGAATTGGAACAACTTTGGACAGGGCTGTAAAGTTCTAATGTTGACTAACAGGCTAGTATGTAAGCAATGAGTGGCATTTAATAAAAAGAAATAGTGAGGCAAAACCACCAGTAGGATGCTACTTAGTCCGTTAAAGCAATGTGGAACATCTGGGGTGGAGAATTCGAATCCTGCTGCTGGTCCGTTTGGATGTTGGCGATTTGCATGTTCCCCCATTGTGCTTGGTGGGTTTCCTCCAGGTACTCCGGTTTTCTTACACAAATTGCCTGTGTGGGCGTGTGGGGCCAGCGACGGGTTGCCACACTGTCCAGGGTGTACCCCAAATCATGCCCAAAGTCTCCTTGGAAACACACCAGTCGTCCTGCGACCCTGTAAAGGATAAGTGGTATAGAGACTGAATGGATTAATTAATTTTTTATTTTTTTTTTTTTTAAAGTGCATACCCCATTTTTCTTTATCATTTCAAATAATGGGAATACAAATATGTTAGAGTTCACGTAGGTACAACATACAGTTCTTCTGTTGTAGTGTCCTTTTCCCATTTAAGTCCCATTTTTCACCCCACAAACTTTATTCACATTCGGTCAGCTGGAGGAAGAAATGATTTCACAACAGTATTTTTTAAATGAAGCCCAATCTAGCAAGCAAAGATCCTGGACAGAAGCAGAACAGCCCAAACCTGCTGCATTTGCTGAAAAACATTTCATAATGAGTTTGAGGCCTGCCTGAAAAGCTGAAAAACCTGGTGTCAATCAAATGCTGTGTATGGGACTGCAAGTTCCTCATTCCAGTGTCACAAGACAAGCGTGGAATAATAACAGGCACAACAGGTGACCTGCAACTGCACGGGTCTTCGGGAAATAAGCAGAGAATACATGGTCGGTGTCTACTGTAGTTATGATGAAGAATAACATGTTTTATCAGAACAGCAGAAGTCCAGTTTGTTGCAGTGGGTGTACGGTAACAAGGGTTCACTCCTCTTCAGCAAGATCATGTTTAAAAAAAAAAGACACACACACACACACACAAACATGAGAGGTGCAAGTCATCCTCCTGGGGTGTGGCAGAGGTGTAGCTGGGGGAAAGTTTTGAATCACGGCACATGCGTCGTACACGCTGAGGGGAAAGAGAATACTCGCTGAGATCACAGATACGGCTGTCAACTGTTCCCTGCTGTTTTTGTAGTGATCAAGGCTTTGTTATAAACTTGGAAAAATGCACCCAGTATGGAATCAACAGCAAATTCAATTATGCCTCTTTTTTTCCCCTCCCTCTCTCTTACTTTCTCTCTCGCTCTCTCGCTCTCTCTCACCATGAAGTGCTCGGAGCAAGCCGCTGAACATATGCTCAGGGAAGCCTTCTCGCGTACCCATTTGCTTTCATTTGTGTTTGTGTGGTCAAATTTAATCAAGGAAGCATCTGGGCCTGTTTAATGGGAGTAATTGTCCTTTCTGCACGCTTGTGTGTGCGAGCGCATGTGCGTGTGTGCATGTGTGCCTCCTGCATTTCACGAAACAGCTTGAGGTCACGCTCGGTGTGCATGCATGGACAGTACTAGAGCATGTCTAGGCATCTATCTGAGAGGCTATTGTAATAGCCAACATCAAACACATTCCTCTGTGGTTTGCTAATTACGCGGCGGCTTAACTTGGCACCGGTGAGAGAGATCCTCGCCAGAGTCGATAAATCTGTCCACAAAGGCTCGTCCTAAGCGTAATAACAACCCTTGGCACCCGGACCTCCCAGAGGGACAAAATAGGCTGCTTCAGCCCTTCAACAGTCGCCTTCCTCCTTAGCTCCAGGCAGCTCTTTCAGGCTTTCAGGTAAGTGTTCCTTCTCTTCTGGGAGAACCTGGCGCTGTAGCAGTACCAGAGGACCACCATCCAGAACGTTCTCTGGGGCCCGAGGCTCGCCGTTAAGCCTGCTTCTTCTCCTGCTGTCCGCAGGAATGTGCAAACACTTCAGCATCAGACGTGTTACTTGTTAATACCACTGAAGTATTTGTTTGCCTGTGATTTTTTTTCCCACTCTGAACAATGATTTTACTTTTCTTTTCTGTTTTTTTTTCCCCCTTTGAAACATTTTTATAAACTGTCACCGCAGTTGAATAATCTGATCACTTCCACTTCCTTCCCACATATTTGCCTCACCACTGGTTTTGTGAACTTTCTTGCCTTGACTTTCAAGTGCAGCATTTCAGGTCTTTGTCCCAAAAAAATAATAGAAGAAAAGATGACTTCCTTGATGCCATTTCTAGCTCTTCTTCCCCTGCCTCTGCTGTGCCTTTGGCACATTATGCATGCATTGTTTACAAGCGAGGCAACAGCCATGCATCTAATACCAGCGTGCAAGCCAGGCGTACATACTCCTATTTTACCTACACATATTGTACCAATAATCTCCAGAGAAAGGACCTTCTGTACTCCTGCTCTTCGTCATTTGGTACCTTTCTTCCCATCTATCCAATTCTAGCTGTTCCCAGATTAGTCAGTAGATGTATCCTGGCTGATTTTATATGAGAGGTGATCGTGTAGTAAGCAGGTGATGATGAATATTAATAATGGGCCCTGTTAAGGTGTCACGGTCTAATTAAAGAGCTCTTGTTACACTAATGTTTAAGTTGTCCTGCAGGGATAAGAGGCAGACAAGGCCGCCGTGTCACCCCCACTGTCATGTTTAGTGTGGCCAAGGATCACGGCGCCTTTCAGATCGTTAACACCAGCCCCTCGACCTGCGCCTCCCTCGCTCTGAAGTGGCTCGGGACGGCCCCCAGCTGTGAGGCTAATAAGACATTCTTTTTCTTAGCAGCTCCAGAAGACCATCCTGTAAGGACGAAGTAGAGAACTTCTTTTCCACCCCTTTTTTTCCTGAATGCGACACCAACTTGTCTCCCACTGTGTAGATCAACTTTAAAATGCTTTGGGAAGGATTTCATTTCATTTGCTCATACTCCCCCGCCCCTACTCACAGTCCCACTGCTCGAGCTAAACTTTGTGATTACAGGGATGCGACGCCCTCCCTCTGCGTTGCCTAAGAGAGGCTCCAGGCTCCTTTCTGCTCCTCGGCTCCTGCTTCGCCAACTCCGTCGGGAACGTGCTTCATGTCCTTAGCCTCAGATGCTATTCCCCATGGTGCTTCCCTCTCAGCACCTGCCTCGCCTCTTACCTCTCCCCCCCCCGCCACCTCTCTCTTCTCCCGATCTCTCCTTGTTGTGCATATGCAAAGGAAGGCGACGCCGCCTCAAACGAGCAGCGCCCCTGACAGCCTCATCAATGCCGTTGACAGAATAAGGACAAGATGATGATCTGAGGAGGGCTTGCATGGTAAGATGCAGCCTCATAGCGGATTCATCGAGCCACCTGACGTGCCTCAGTTCAGACTTGGCGTCCCGTGAGAGCTTTGGCCCTTTATCTGCACGTCTCTGTGCCACCACAACGGATTTAAATTTAAAAACAGGAAACTTTCAATCGAGTAATGATCAATGAAGATTGCGCCTTTATCATTAAGTTTACCATAAAGAGGTGGCCACACTTGACAGGAAAGGAATAGAAGTGTGCAAAGGTTTTTCTTGCAGTTCCGAAACCACAGGAGTGCAGGAGGTTAAAACTAACGTCTAAAGTGACATCCAGTCAGGTAAACATCCCAGGAAGAAAAAAAGATGTCAAAAACTTCAATTGTTGTTGGGTTGTAACTTTATTACCTACCACTATTCCTTCACTCATTAGCCACATACTGTATATAGTGTACTGTATTTACTAGATGTATGATTACTGGTGTTACTTATTTGTTGTTTTGTGTGCTGTGTGCTAAAATTCTAAGCAAACTTTTTTCAGTGGTTAAGGCGTTTGACTGCTAAGCTGCCACTGTCGGGCCCCTGAGTGAGGCCCTCAACCATCAACTGCTCATATAGTGCATATAATGAGTCTGCTATAAACGTAAATGTGAGTCATAACCTAAATGAAACTGAAACTTATAACGGACAAGAAAACCAACAAGTTCCAAAGGTTAAGTCAAAGCATAAGTACATCTACAATTACTACACTAACTGGTTTTCACTGTGCACTTTATGAAGACTGGCGTCTAACTGCACCCTTCCAGCCTGTGGGGTGCTGAATGTTCCTAGAGCGCGACCGAGGCTTATCTGATCATCCCTGCAGGCCAGAGTTCAGATTATCAAATGGCCCATTCATCACACCTAATGTACCAATCGACTGATTTGTATCTCCTTCGCTCTACCTCTAAATGCAGACTGTACTTGGTGTATGTTGAGGTACTTTTATGAAAAATGTCCTAACATCTTTCTTTTCAGTGAAAGCCCAGTTCTCAGATGAAAACTTAATGGAAATTATTAACTGTACATAACTATGATGTGTATATCTTGTAAATCACAAAAAAAAAAGAATAATAACCTAATAACCTTTTTTGTTTTTATGTTGTTTTTTTTTTATTTAGGTTACTCACTACCCCTGTACCAAACAATGCTAAACAAACTCATGGTAAAAAAAAAAAAAACTCTAATGACATTATCTAATAGCTTTAATTCAACATAAACGTGCTGCATTTTAGTTGTTTATTAAAGCGAACAAGCTCGCGCAACTTAATAAAGCGAGGCTGTGTTGTTGTAAGCGGGAGTGACAGTAACGGAGCTGACACAGGCACCGAGTTTCCTAATGTCCCCCTGAGGAGAGGTGCACGAGGGGAAAAACAGTGGCTCATCACAGCTGGAGCTGTGTCAAGCATCATTTGCCTTTTCACATGATTAATTTGATTTTAATATCTTAAATTGAGGGCTGATTAATTTTGATCACATGCTTAAAACAATACACACTCCATTAATTAAAAGTTTTTCGGGGACTTGTTGGTGCAAAGTTTAACCGTCGCAGCCAAGCTACGTGATTTATTGATGTGCTTTAAGCTTGCCACTGCACATGAACAACTCGCAAAATTGCCAGGTTGTTTCGGGGCACTAATTGTCAATCATTTTTGTTTTCCCTGACTGTTCTAGAAAGCGAAAAGTTTACCAAGGGCGCTGATCAAGGTCGGTTTTCTTCCCCTTCTTTAAGGCCTTGAGCCAAATACCTGCACAGAGAAGAATTTTTGTTTTGTTTTGTTTTGTTTGTCTTCAGACGAGAAGCCTGTCAAACTTGAAGTTAATCCCTTCTCATAGCACGGTAAAGTGTCCAGGAATGAGATATCCGTATTTATGCATACAGTATGGCATTTCATCCTTTACTGAAGCAACTAAGCATGACCTTCCTTGGAATGTACAATAGTAGAAAGGGTGTGTAAGGGGTCCCTGGAAGTCTTCACCTTTTCTGTCCTATTGATATCACAACTCACTACTGTATTTTTCCAAATTCTGGGTAAAATATTTCTGCTAGGACTCTGGCTTTCATATCATAAAATCACTGCACAGGGATAACTGAGAACTGAGAAGCGCGCCACATTTGCCAATGATATATTATGGTGTCTGAAGTATATGGCTCGATAACAAGAATTCCCTGACTATAAAAGTGGTGAAGAAACTCTTGACAGCAAAACTTTCACTGCAATGATGACTGGCCTTGAAGTGTGCAAAGGAAAGAAAAAAAAAAACAGGTACTCGATTCCATAAGAACAAATGGGTGGACTGAGAAAAGTATGCCACGAAGGGCCCAAGGGCGCCGTGAACGCGACTCCGCAACCAACCCCACGTGCTCCCTTCTGCGCCTGGCATCTTCAGCAGGAGGGCTGATTTCCTACATCATTAATTGCTGAATAGATTGCTTGTTGAATCCTTAATGTGTCGCCAATGTGTGTTTGTCATTACCGGGTTGGCGCGGAGCAAATGGCGAAGCCTCCGCTTACATGGCCTTGATGGATCTTCAGAAAAACATGAGACAAAAGCAAAGTCTGTTGTTTGCATGTGACTCAAGGTGCTGAAATTTTTACAGCTCCTCTCATACCATTTCCCCCCCCCCTTCATTCAGTTGATTTTATACACGTATCGTATACGAACAACAACGAGGGCAATATGGATATTTTATTTCATTGGCAATCAACCTGGAGTACTGGGACAAGCGGTGCTTAACCGGTGGACTCGTTCTAGTTTTTACCTGTAGGTGTCGAGCGACTCAGTATTCATTTTAATGCAAAAGCAGAGGGCTTTCGGTTTAATGCATATTCAGTGACTTTGCATGTTTTAAGCTCTATGCAAATATTATTGGATTTTGAAAGGATTTGATGGATTTTCTATGGATTTTCGCACACAAACGTTGGCGAAAAATAGAGCGAATATCGGTGCCTTTTGTGCAGAAGATTTGCAAGTATGATCAATTTTAATGAAACCCTCCCTCCCACCACCATAGAAGGAAGAAAGATTGGGTTTCAAACTATCATTAATCGTAGCCAAGGCATCATATGCACAGGATCCAAAGGCAAAAAAAAAAAAAGATTTAGTTCCTTTGCACTTATTTCCCCTCATCATTTTGGTAGAGAAATACAGGCCATGTGTTATGGAGTGACTATAAAACTCCTGCGTTTTATTTTCTGCTTAAGGCAAACTCCAGCATTATGTTCGTGCCTATTTAACATTATGGTTAATGAAACAAATAACTTTTTCTATCATTATTATTATTTATTATTATTATTATTATTATTAGCATTACCACAATTCAATATCTAATACCAAAAATTCCTTTAAAATACTTTCCCCCCATATGCCCACATCTTTGTTATGGGTTTTGTGAAATCCTCCCTAACCTTGGCCGTCATCCATCTCTGCTCTGAAACACAATACCAACAAAAGCAAATCCTTGAGAGAGGTAAAGAAAAGAAGGGAAAGGGAGGGGAAAAAAACGGGAGCCATAATGGCACGGCTCAGACGTGTGTTGTGGGCGTAGAGCAGACGGGGGTCTCTGTTTAAACACGACTTTAAGGGCCTGGACGACGTGTCTGCACACGGGAACGCGATGCTCCAGAGTGAAAGGTTGCCCGAGGGCCTTCTCACTCATGTCCACTGACGGACATGACTAATTTTGCTTTGTGTAAACCGTGCACATTTTCAGACACAATGAGACACTACCTCCTGCTTCATCGTTTCATTTACGGATTTCGGCAGGAGAGAGAATTTAATACTGTACGCTTTTGTTTTCTTGTCTTACCATGAAATTTTAAACAACTTTCACTCAACAGATTTGATCAGCCAAGGTGTTTAAATTCTTTAATTTTGCGACATAGCTATTAGATTAATGTTGCATGTTCGGAAATCCTATAGTCATTGTTTTACAGTCTTGGCATTAAATTATATGTCTGAATCATTACATGCTCGTCTTTAAAAAATTACTTTTTTGTAATATGATGCAAATAAGATGGTGATTAAAAAAAACATAAATAATCAAGATCTTTTCATTTTCATGGGTTTATCCCACTGTGAGAGCAATGATTAAAAAAACAGGAACTTGTGGACTGTGTGCAGTTGCTTTTATTTTGCGTGTTAAACACATACAAAAAGTCACCTGATACACCCTTTATCATGTCGGTTATCTTAGATAGTGGTGTGTCATACATCCTCAAAAAAACAAACTAATCTAATATAATCAATTCAATGTGACTTTAACTTTAGACTAAATTTTGACAATCCAAGAAGACCCCTAAGTTAAAAAGTTGATTACAGATTATGATGATTTTAAATAGAAATCAAAGAATCAAAGGCGTACCACATCAGCCGAGTAACTATACAGACCTTGAAATCACAGGCTTTATTTTCTCTGCACTTCTTCGGATCTGTCTTTTCTTTCAACCAGTATTGTACTTATTCTTTGTTGCATATTTTTACTTTTATCCCACAGTGCTGTTGAATTCTCCATTCTGATTAGGTATTTTCAGCAACACCACTTTTGACAATCATGAACTGTGCTATCATTAGTGATAGTAGTTCCAAGGCAAATCACAGGCTTATACAAATGTGCTCGCTTTATTACTTTATTGTTTCTATAATAATAACAGCTCTTTCACAAGGACATTTATTTAACATTTATGAAAGGAGTCCCTGCTGCAAGTGCTTTTGTAACAGGAAATAAGTTTGTGGAACCACTATGGAAGTCTTCATATGATTTTGCACTTTACAGTTTCTCAGTAACATCACAACCCGCTTTTTTATTAATTTATATGTTGGTTTGTTTGTTTTGTCTTATTAGCCTTGTAACGGCCAAAACGTGGTATCCGTGCTAAAAAGTGTCTCACCTTGGTGAAAAAGTTAATTTTCAGATACGGTCCTATACAGTAACAGCATTTTTCATAATACTTAATGTTTCTTACCTCCCAATCCATGCTTTATTTATTTTTTTATTTTTTCGTAAATATACATACACATTTATATTTTTATCAGATAAAAAGAAACACATTTGCTAAATACAATTTCATGCCCTTTTA
>JAOVVB010000035.1:8666432-8676906 GCA_028570985.1 Heterobranchus longifilis
ATGGAAGAAAACAGCCGTTAGAGAGAAGGGGGGGGGGGGGTAACTGACACCACATTTGAATATAAAACAGAGATTGTCTGAATGTTGTTTTTCTCAAAAAAACAAATCTAATTCCTAAGTTCCAGATGTCTTCTCCCTGTCAACAACAGCACAACCACAACACATGTACAGCACATCTCTCTCTCTCTCACACACGCACGCACGCACACACACACACACACACACACACACACACACACACACACTTGTGTACACATATTATGCTGCACGCCATGAAAGGCTTTTCACACTGACAATATTAAATTGGAAATGTTTGTGTGTGAATTAAATATATGGACAGGGTATTGTACTGTTGGAGAATATTCCTCCATCTGTGAGCCATAAAGGCTTTGAGCTGACGCTCCGTCAGAGGCGGGAATAACACTGGCTTGTTTCTCCGGCTGTCTCTGCGGAGCCATCAGCACAAACATTAACTGGGTTTTAATGAGCTGGATCAAACCCAGGCTCTGCTTCAACAGTAGCTCAGAAAAACAAAAGGAGCGGCATCTATTCTCCCGTGCTGTCAGATGGGCTGGGTACCACTGGACCTTACACGGAGGACACCGAGCCAAAAAGGAGGGGTTCAGTAAAAACAAGGTAAAATGGTGGCCATCATTGCAGAGTCGCGAAAGAAACAAGATTACACAACACATTCTCAAATACCGACACTTGGCCGGTGGCCCTACGATTCAAATAATGATGTTCTCGATAACCCTCTGGTGTCAGTTTCCACCTGTTACATGCAGTGTTTTTGCAAAATAACTTCCATGTTCACAGGAAACATAACGTTTCTGCTAGTTGCATGCATACCATAGACTTATATAAAGATGGACAGTCTGACAGCTCCCCATAAGTGCAGCCAAAACATCTGGATGGCCCCCCGGTGGCTGGCTGCAGTGGAGGTCATAAGCCCCGCCTCCTCCATGTTAGTGGATGGAACATGAGCCAAACTAAAAACTACACATTAGATACATTTTTCCCAAAGCTGGTTTCTGTCATTTTAGGTACTTCTTATCACGGTAATGTATGTTCAAGTGTTAATTTTTCCCTGATAAGTTTCATTTTAATTAGTTATCTGAAGCTTGACAGCTGTTATTGAGTCATGATTGGTCGGGCGGCTGCATGGGCGGGACTTCGATCCCGGCCAGTCGCTACTGCACAGACTGGTTGCAAAATTACAAGATGGCGGCGCCCGTATCCGGGATATTTTGGCTTCACTTTTGTACAGTGGGAGGAAGTGGGGACATGTCGGCCATCTTTATATACAGTCTATGGTTGAGACACACAGTAATGTATATTATGCTAAAATGTTAGACAGATACTATTAGCACTCAGGTGTCAGTAGCCAACAATGCTATTCACACCCAGTTTTGTTGACTAAACCTAACCAAACTGTGAAAATAAGTTGGCTAAGTGTAAAAATAGATTCCTCGCCGCATGCAAACCCTGGTCTCCCGAGTGAAAGACCTGAGTTTGACCCATTTATCCACCTCAACCTCATCCCCACTCATACTTTGTTGCTACTCATACACTCATACACTCATGCCGTGTTCTATTCTCACCCGGTTGCAAAGAAACACTCCTGGTTTTGATTGGAGAGTGCCGCATTGTCCAAAAACTGAAAGCTGACGCTGAATCTTCAATGTTTGCAATTATCTTTTCCATTGACATTTAATATGTAGACATGGCAACAGTGTTCGCACGTCGGGAATTGAGTTAGTCATTAGCATGTGATTGTTTTAAACATAAGCTAAGGCCATTTCTGTCATCCATTAAGTTTTAAAAGAAAGGACTCCAAAATCAAATATACCACTTAAATAAACATAGCGTTCAATGTGCTTGAAAGTGCCTTTGATAGAAAAATGAGAAACTTTGTGACATGCTAAGGTCGAAGGACAATTTGATAATTTAAAGGAGGGCAAGGATTTCTGTTTTCATAAAAAGAAAGACTTCCATATAAAAGAAAGAGAAGGCCTTCAGGCCTTGTCAACCATCTTCATTAGAAACCCCACTTTAGTCTTGATGCATTTAGTCATTAGCCAGGGCACAATGTGTCACAATCCTCTTCAACAGAGTATATACACATTGTTCAAATAATTGCCCTGTGAAGGACAAACAACCAGCATGTAAAAAGGCATCATTATTCAGGTGCAATCACTAGCGGGGACTTTAAGGCCTTCCCTCTTCTTTGCTGTTGTTGTAGAAGGCCATACGATGTCAGAGTGACTCTCTGCAAAAGTAAGAATTAAAGACGGAGTGATTTGCCAAACAGCAGCATGAGAGCGTCTGTGGGGACTTAAACACTCTATAATCAGAGCTGCTGCTGCTGCTGCTGCTGCCACGATCAACACTTTAAGATACATTACTGTAAGAATCACATTCCCTGGTCTAATGATATTGTTTCATTCAGGGCGTGTTAACTTACCCAAAACACTGTACCCGTCAGTGTTGGGGAAATGTGACACCCTTTAATAACACCACCCTTCTGGTTGTCAATCAAACTGTTGTAGATATGAAATTTGTCACATTTGCTCAGGTTTTTTTAATTGATATGCATAGTTAATGAGCTGCTTTCTGTCAGTAAAATGGCAGCTTGCTGAACTAAACAAAATCACCATGCATGGATGACTGCCATATTGTTTTGTGTATTATCATTACGCTCACTTGAAGTCAAGGTTCTAACCAACAATAGAGGTTGAATACCGGTGACCTCCCCCACCAGTCAGTAGAACTGTTCAAGCCTGATTCGTGAAATGTCCTCAAGAATACACAAGAATACATTACAGAAACCTGCGCAGATATGCTGCACACTGTTTTTACCTCATGTAGGACGCTCAGAGACGATCCTCCCCCAATAAAAAATGTTTTTTTAAAAAGACCAAAGGTCAGGGGTTCCCAAACTTTTTCAGCTCAAGACCAAAGCGAAAAACTTGGTGTATCCCCAGGACCCAAACTTACAAAAATACATCATGAATTGTCATGACATCTACATTTATAAACCATGAATTTAAAATGTATTTATTTCATCATAAAAATACATCACAACAATAATTAAATTTACCGAGTGTAATGTTAAGCCCCGCACTGAACAGACCAGTGTAGCAAAAGAAAAAAGAATGCGCTTCTATTTTATTTAGGAAAATTAATTCATATATCATACCATTGTTATGGATTTTACTTTGCTGATTGGCGACCCAATAAAAACGGGTCTGCGACCAATTTTGGGTCCCGACCCTAACTTTGGGAAACACTGCCATAGGTCGTTTGTACAAGCAGCTTAGCCATATTTATATATTTTTTGTTAGGCAGCGACCTCTAGTGGCCGTAGTAATAATGACTGGAGCAAAGCAGGAAGTCAGTAATGTAGTATTAAGATAGAGAAAGTCTGTTTAGGACAGGTGGGGTGGTGGATGGGTCAAACAAACTAAAAGTCAACTGATTTTAACCTAAAACACAATCTTTACCTAAACGTTTTAGTTTTGTTGCCTAAACATAATCACACAGCGACCGATTCACGTTTGTTTAGGTATTAGGCTGTGTTAATCCCCTGCCACCACGAGGGGCGTTAATTTAGGAAATGCTCCTGTGGTTCGATTAGAGGGTAGGGACAATTGACCTATGTGGTCGTATGGTTTGGAGGACTTGGATGCTCAGGAATTTCCACAGCCTCGAGTATACTGTAACTCCCATTAAGCAGTAATGGAAACAAACAAACCAAAGAACACACATTTGTGTACTCTGCAGTCTTGGCGTCACCATGACGCAGAGACTGCAGGAGGTAACGCTCCCAGCCAAGACACAGAACATGCACATCCAATTTGGACACAGTGGCCAAACCGTGGAATTCCAACTTCACGTCACGTGATGCCATTGGACCCAAAAAGATTTTCCCCATAGACTTACATTGTGAAAGAGACGTCTGTAAGCGTCTGTACGGAGAGCTAAACCAGAAGTTAGCCAGCTCGGCCGGCGGGAGTCTCTGATGTGCCTGATCTATGGGCCACACAGTGCAGAAGATCCACAGATGATCTGGGTAATTTTATACATGGAAGTCAAACTTTTTTTGCCTTCATGCACTACTGAGCTACTTTCATCAGAATGAACGAGGCCCGCCCCCAACACTGATCCAGTTCTCTTTATACATCCATGCACATAACCCCTGGTAAAACTACAACCTGTACACTTTGGTTTTTGTATGGATTAAACAAGCAAGTTATAGCGTGTTAATTAGTGTACTTTAGAGGTGCTGGTTGGCAGATTTTGTTGCCTTTTGGAGGCAGTTTTCCCCTGTTTCCAGTCTTTGTGCTAAGCTAAGCTAAGCTAAGCTAAGCTAAGCTAACAGGACGCTGTAGCTTCATATTTATCGTACACACGAGATTGGTATCAATCTTCTCATCTAACTCTCCGCAAAAAAGAGAATACGCTAATTTCCCAAAATGTCAAACTATTCCTTTAATGAGATACTGGATGTATTGATGAGATCTATACTTTTGATTGACTGATTCATGCACATGAGCTGGAGGCATGTCTGCAGCGGGAGGAAGGTTAAAATCACGGGGTTAAAGATGTTTAATTTGATATGACAAAAATATTCAATATTATAATCTTTTTCTCCCCCAGAAATAATTTCTCTAGCATTGATTGTACCATAAAGATTAATTAATTATGCCTCCACTTATGATGTGTTGCCTAACATAAAAGCTGTGGTGCTGAGGCTGCAGGGTGGCGTTGGTCATCATGCTGATGCCACACCAAGCCTCCAAAAAAAACTGTCTGAGTACACAGAAGAGAGCCCCAAAGCTGTTGTAATACCTATTAAATAATCTGAATTTTTAAAAACTGCACTGGGTCTTTAAGTGACATCCTTTGAAACAACTAAATAAACAGCTAGAGAGCCAGGGTGACTATGCAGATGTAAAGTTTAATACCCACACTCTGTCTGCCAAAACGGGAAAAGCAAGGGTAGAAAAGGACACATTTTTTGGCAGCCCTTCATCAAAAGCATAAAGCAGTGGCCACAAGGGGAGAAGTAAACAGATTAGAAAAGCTATTGACATTTCCACATAGCAAGGAAGGGGTGTCGAATGGCAGCAAGGATGATAAGGTGTACAGACATTCGGTCCCCCCTCTCATGTTTTATGTATCTGTGATCACAACTGATCGTGAGAGAAATTAATCAATAACAATGCCGCCGGGATGTGTGGATGACACATGCCACTGCCCACCCCCACCGCCACCTTGTGCCGCCTCCTCCTCCTTCAACACCCCTCGCCACACTCCTCCATTCTCCACCCTCCTTCATTTTCCTCACCCCATCCATTTTGATTCGGGGGCCTGTTGTTCGCCCACGTCTAGGTGAGGGATTTTTACATCCCCGGCGTGCTTGGAGGAACTCCATATGGCCGGGATCAAAGGTGTTGCTGGGTGCATGGTTCTGCTTGGTTGCCAGCCACCGCCGTTAATTAGAAAACAAGATCAGAGGCGGTATTAAAATCCAATTAAGCCCGTATGAACAGATTGCCAAGTGATGTTCACTAATGCATTACTGAGCACCATGCAAATTTTAGTGGCAGCATTTGGCTTTATGTTACGTGTTTGTGTCATTAAGAGTGTGTGTGTGTTTGTGTCTGAGTGTGTGCGGGAGTGTGTCTGTGCACGTGTCACTTGCTGGCTATCCAAGGCTCTGTGACATTGCCTGATCTTTTTCCTTGATACACAGCTCTAATCTCATATAAACAATCAGCTAAAGCTCTGCAGAGCAACAACACCTATCCGCACAATAAGATTGGATGATATTGCTTCTTACAATTAAAGCATAATTGAGAACGCTGAATTATTGATCCGTCATAATTGAGTTCTCTTCATTTGATTTGTATGAGAAACTAATATGATGCACAGAAAATCCAGCAGATTTTGGATAAATTGCCGGAGAGTATTCGGGTTTGATACAAAGATCTATAGCCTTTTCCATTTGGTCTCCACTGGCCACTCAAAAGACATGAATTACAAGAGGGACAGGAGCGTTGCATCTAAATCATTTAAAACATTTTGAGATGGCTTGTCAGCAGATATAATTAAACCATGTTAAGGAATTGGATGAGGCACATTAAAATGCGTACATAAAATCATTCTGCACAATAAGTGCCAATTTAGTCCACGAGTTTCATTCGCCACCGCAGACAGACAGGGCATCTGTACCAAAGACTGACAAGTGGATGCAGCTGGTGGCCTATGGCCCGAAGCCTCCACATTATCACAGACGAGGGCTGTTAATGTTGGGCTGAATGGAGCCCCTTTTGAGATACAAAATAGCATTCTGATTAGAAAGCCAGGAAATACACATCTGAAGTGCCGGAAATTGTCACAATGCAGAACCACGGCACATTTGGCACAGTCTCAAGCTGGGTATAGAGGGGTAAGATGTTAATGAGGGATGTGCCACTGTCAGACACATTTAGATTTCTCATATAGCTGTGCGGTTTATCAGTTTCTTCAGGATCGTGGGGTTGGGTCAAAGTTTTCTTCTTTATACACGCATACACACACACACACCAGCAATACTGTAGCATTGTTGCACTATGGCTGCTGGATTTTTTCTTTTATCTGTATTTTATCTGTTTTATTTGTTGTCTTATTATTTGTCCACTGCACAAATTAAGTTCCTCATGGAAAATAAAGTACTTTGAATTGATATATATGACTATGTGACAAATAACTGTAGTTTTTTTTTTTTAGAGATCTAGGGCTGTACCTGAGTAAGGATTTTGTCAGTCGAATCGGATTTGGCCGTTCGAATAGTCGACTATTCGTTCTGTGGCGTAACCCTGTTTTATTACAGTTTTTTAGAGTTTGTGCTAGATTGGTAACAGCCAGAAGCACAGACCACCGTCTCCTCTCTCTTCTATTAAACAGACTTGTGTTAGTATATAAACACATCTCACGTTCCTTTTTTCCCCATAGACCATCAAGCAACGTTTTATTAAACTGCTAGATTTTTGAATAGAATCTGGCGGGGCGTTCAGGGCGACAGCGAAGTTCACGTAATATAGTAAACAAGCCAAGTTAGCCCTCAGAGCTAATGTGTGCCAACTATGCTAACGACAGATCGGAAATGTGCAACATCTTTTGCAGACAAAAGGTATCAAAGATAAACCAGAGACTCTTCCAGAGGAGCCACATCTTTCCTTATGTTTTAAAATTCTGCTGTAATTGGATTGTAAATGTCTGGTTTCAAGAACTGACCTTAGGTTTACAAATGTTACGCCCTGCCAAAACATGGAATTCAAGTATATCTCATGACGAGGGCTGGGTATCGACCGAAATAATCCAGTACCAAGTAGTTTCAAAACTTCTCCACTTAAACGCAACACCTGCATTTAATCCTTTTTGTACGCAGATCTAGAAAAAATGGTTTTGCTCACAGCCAATATGATTTAATGCGACGTGTGATTGGCCCGCATACCGCAGCAGCTACAATCCATACAGTCTGTGGTGTGAAGTCGAGCGCGGCGTATTTTGACAGGCAGTTCAGCATGTAATGTATTTGTGTAAAATCATTTGGATGGGGGGGGGGGTGGTGGCGTTTTATACAACCGAATGCTTCCAGTCACATGATGGGTATCGGATAAAGTACAGTACTCTACTGTATCGATACCTACTTATGACGCAACATGTTACCAAGGGTTTGATTGCCTGTCCAGACACAGATTTGATGCTTTCAGGAAGGAAACATTTAGTTTCGCTGAATAAAACCTATTTGCATGCATTTCAAATTAACAGGCACATTTATTAGTCAAACAAAGGTGTATTTTCTAATACTATTCCATTTAAGAGAGCTAGATCCAAGGCTATGCTGGCACATTAATATCATTAGGTATACCTGTGCTTTTCCTGCTCCGACAAATCAATATGTGCACTGTGAGAACTGTAAATAGCTCAGAACTTAAGAATAATGGTCATCGGTCATATAAAATCAACTCTACAACTCTGTGCCACATCTGTAATGTCTGATTACTGAATCAGGACGTGGCGGCATTGCACTTGAGGTTTTCAAATCCGACTACCTCGGCTCCAACATTAGAAAGACGTATGCCACATATCCATCTTCTGATGCAATGTGTTCATTAAATAAAAGCCGTGCATTTTCAAACACGCAGCTGCGAGCTGTTCAGGGGGGTGTCTGACTTTACACTGTGAATAAAGGGGCATTCATAAACAAATCCCAACGTCTCGGCCGGTCATGATCTATAGTTTGGTTTGAGCCGTGTCTCAAACGAGGGTGAATCAATACCCAATCTGTTACAGTGACATTGCCTGATGTCATTAATGGACAGTGGGCATCCTAATTCATATAACAAATCACCTCAGAAAGACTCTCCATTGATCTTTAATTAGAAGCAGCTGTTAATCACCTTTATGACTCTCCTCAGTGGCACCATAATGGTTTCTGCAGTGAAGCCACAGCAGTCTGTTCCATCCAAAGAACAGCCGCATCAGCAGGGTGTGTTTACCGTCTGCGTTTATGCACGGAGCACCGCCACGCTGCGAATGGATCCGCTCGGGTTATTTAGAATATTTTATAATTGCGATTTTTATTCAATTTATTCCCGAGAGAACAAGAGAAGTCTTCGCGTCTAACTCACGGTAACAACCTGAAAATCCTCTTTTTCTAATGGTCTTTTCAGGCAGAGGGACAAACAATGACCCACAGGAGAGAAATGGCAATTACCTCTGGTAAGGTGCCCACTTCACACACCTGTCACAACATAGATGAACCCATCATAAAAGGCCGGTGGAGAGGGACAAAAACCAGGGAGTTCTCCCCCGGTGACCCTTCAGTTTTCATAGTCTCCCCTCTTTTTCAGCTCAACTATTAAGACATAAAGGGGTCAGTCCCCAGACAGCTCCATCCTATCCCCCTCTCACACACTCATCTCTGACAAAAACCGTGCTGTGCTCTCTCACTGCAGCCCAGTCGCCAGGATAACATGTTGGCATTGTACGTTTCTGCAAACCACGGATATGTCACATTTGTATACGTTTCTCATCAGGAGGAGGAAGAGACGATGGATGGCGTGAAATCTAGACGAGAGCAGGAGACTATTGGACGAGTTTTTTAACGAAAGCTCGGGACAATTACTGTTGATTTTTTTATCTTTATTGTTTATGATTATGTAATTTGCACAACAAACATCCTTATTTTAACCCAAACCACAGTGTTTTTACTAAACTTACCCACCTAGCTTTGTTGCCTAAACTTACGTTTGAATTCTCAAAACTGCGACCGTCGATTGGTGTCATAGTTTGGCACGGAAAAGTGACAGGGAAAAAAGAAAAAGTGCTCTTTATACACTTTACCATGAGCTCACGTTGAAAGCCGCTACACATGAAAGAAAACATACAAATGTAACATGTTTGTGGTTTATGAAACGTACAAATGTAACATATCTGCTATATATGAAACATATATATATATATATATATATATGTATATTTATATGAAACATACAAATGTAACATATCCGTGGTTTGCAGAAACATACAATGCCAACATTTATTCTGTCGATGGTTTTGCTTGTTGGTAGCCGCTGAGCGTTCACACAAAGATGATAATTGTTTTTATTCTGAGAAAATGGCTGCTGCAAGATTTTGTCAAGTATAATTGTGTTTTCTTTGTATTGTAATGATCAACCATAAGTCTTTACTGGTAACTGACTTCATTATAAGTATACACAATTTTACAGAAATCATACAAACGGAAGATCAGTTTGAGACGTATAATACGCAGAGCAAATCATTTAATCGTTTGAGTGATTTGAAGCAGTGCTCCAAAACATATTGCATCAAGCGCAGCAAAGGAAAAAAATGAATATACATATTGCCATATGTTGCGATTTGGCATCTGGCATCCTCCTGTGCGAGTTGATGTGAAGGTGGAATCTGGTTTGACTTAACCATGTGGCACATACAGGCCTAAACAAACATGTATTTCAGATGTCTGCCTGTAAAAAAAAAAAAAAAAAAAAAGCAGATAAAAAGCAGCGGCTATATGAGAAAATAATTTGCTCATAAAATTCATAGATCTTCATACTTGAGTGTTATTCCTTCAAGTGTTTTATGGCTCCCTCTTAAGATAATGAAACAGAAATAAAATCCCGTGGGGGAAAAAGATCTAAGTTTTATTTACAGTCGTTCACATCAGCGTGATTTGCTTTGATGAGATTTGGTCATTTATTGTCAAATTTACTTATTTATCTGTCTAACCTCACACGCTCAATTTGAAGTGCACAAAGAAAACAGCAAATCCTTTAGTCTCAGCAGAGATTCCTCACATTTGAATACCTTTGTGGTATGGAAACCATATCATTAAGTACACCGCAGAAATAGAGGAGGCATCAGATTCCATTACCATGTACAACTGCTTAACTCTTGGCCC